>JAUTXX010511901.1:1090-16651 GCA_032273605.1 Panulirus laevicauda | reverse complement strand
TGGCAGTCAGCTCACAGTCACAGCTGTTCATCGTCATGGAGGATGAATGAATAGGTACTTGGCTTCAGCCAGGGTTTATACGGGTGTTTACACATACAAGGTTAAAAAGACATGGCAGCACGAGTAACACAGTTACAAGAGCAAGAATAAGAATACCTGATTGTTTGGTGATGGTCAGTGTGTTGTTCGCCAGGTTTTGGAAGGACATTCCATCTTCTAAATCCTTCTCATAAAACCGCCCTGGTACAAGATGATTGAGAACCAGGCGGTCTCGAAGGACTTCATCCAGAAGGAACGGGTCAGGGGCATCAGCATAGAGGGATTGAATAATGGCAATATCAACAGGGATGAATGCTGTGTATTTCAGAGGGTCCAGGTTTTCTGTAGTGGAAAAATGTTGCATGCAAGAAATTAAAATTTCATAGCAAATCAGGTTGGCTTAGGCTGTTAACGAAATGCACCGTGAGAAATAAAGGTATTGTCAAGTTTTTCCCTGGTTGCACATGGAAAAGCTCATCATGGGATACAAAGTGCTATTCAGTTCTTTAGGCTAAACATGAAATTATCATGTGAAGTAGAGTACACTGTCCTGTTTCTCAGGTCAGCTTTGGCCGAAGGAAGAAGTTTTTACGAATGGTTCAGTTCTTAGACATTAATGGACTCCACCTGTATCATTAGTTGACAAATGAGTAAAACATCTGTTGTGTGTATCGATGTGGAGAGAATACTGTAGGGCAATTAAGCAGGATGTGTTCTATGACTTTCTTGTGGTACCTGTATCATGGGTTTGAAGGGTCATGGGGGCGTGCTGTACTTGTTTTTAGTAATGGGTTGGGCAATGTCCAGAGTGTGCGCAGAAAAGTGACGTGTTTGGGAAATGTGGTGTCAGATGGGTATATGTCTGGTGAAGTGGTTTTGGGAAGGCAGTTGTTTAGTGCTTGTTAATTCATTGCATTGTGTATGTATTTTGTGTTTAATTCTATCTTGTGCAAGTCTCATCCTCCTGAGTTTCCAGGTCCCAATATACCAAAGGGTCCTTCACTCTATCGTTACATCTCCTTGGTCTACTCCTATTTGCTCTATCCACTTCTGAGATATAGGTCCTTTACACTGATATGCAACTATATCTGTACGAGAGAAAAACTCCTTGGAATAGCGATTGGACTTTTGGAAATTAATGAAAGTGCTATGAGAAGATGAACATTAACACACGTTACCTGAAGAAAAAGGGATGGATAAATAATCGATACATGCATGAGAACACCAAGTTTTCAAAAGATTGTGTAAACCATTCAGATTTACAAATGATGCCAATGAAGAGGTCATGTCCTGTCATAAACAAGGATATAAATCATGTACATTCTGAATTTGGGCAGTTCTAACCGTCATGGCCTGGGAGAAGATAGGCAAGATTGGTGAGGTTGAGGTACTCGGCAAAGAATGACGTTTGTTGGTTCTCCATCAGCCTTCCTAGGAGGTGCGAGAGGAACTGCGAGGTTGGCCAGGGGTCACCCAGAAGAGGAGGAGTCTCTAGGTCCCCATGTTCAGCTTGGAGTTCGAACACCTAGCAGGACATAAGTATGAATTAAAGTTATGCAAGATGCATTATGTTAAGCATACTATGAAACTATTTTGACATTTAGCAGAAAAGTGTGATGGTTGGTACTTAAAAAAATTTAAGAATTCAATAAAGTAACTATGGGTTTGAACATTTTTTCACATGAAATGTGAATCTGGAATCTCTGTACAGAGCAACACAACAGATCAACTTCTAAGGAAATTCATACAAAGCATCAACTTAATTCATGCAGACAAACCTCAACCAGGAAGTCATTAACATGCAGTTTATGTCAAAACAATGAAGGACACTACCTTTGTGTTAATGCATTGGTGCATAACACCAAGATTGGTACAAATGGTTCGGAAATGTTAAAAAATATTATGGCGGTTTATGCCACTTAAATGGGCCACAAGGCTGAGGTTTGTTTCTCTGCCCATGAACTTCCATATCAGTCATGCACAGATAAGGTTAAAAAATGTTTCACCTCAATCGACAACAGGGACTGGATATGTATTAAGAACAGCTTGTTCTGCAACTATCATGTCTACAAAGTGACTGATGGAATTGGCAAGTACACGATTACACAGTAAGTTATCAGCCAAACCAAAATACTTACGTCCTCCCCCTGACAAGACTGAAGAAACCGAGCTTGTGCTGCGTGCACGACCCTGAGTTTTGGATGTTTATGAAACAACCACATCAAATCCCATGGCACAAGACTTATGAAACATTCTACATTCAGAATCACGAAGATACACCTTACTAGGAGGATCTTCGCACCGACAGACGAAACGTAATACTTACCCGGTCGTAATCAACGAAAAGCAGCTCGTTGACGGAGTAGGACCGACCGCGGGACAACTGCGTCTCGCTCTCCAGGACAACCTCCACGCCATTACCAAACAGCTTTCCTGGAAAGGCAAGAGGACTGTTACTTCAATCATAACTAAATCCTGCCGTTTCAAGAATTTGTATAAATACTGCATTATTAAAGTAAACTGTTGTATGGTCATTTAAAGTAGAACTTAAGTTCCTAAACATGACTACAAAGCAGCATTGCAGTAAGGTAAGTCTGAACCCACCAGACCCCCATAGCTGTACATGTACACAAGTTCCAACCGTTTTAGTTTCTCACAAGCAAGTATTCACAGATATGGATAAGATGGAAAATGGGAAACTGTGGAGTCCAGGCAACAAATTACAGTATTAGTTTATTAACATAATACGCTCACACTATTAACATGTAGTGATACAGAACAAAGGATTGAAAGACCTACCTATGAGCGAAAGCTATTCAAGTAAAAAAAATTACAAGATAATTTAACATTCTTGATGGCTGACCATTGACTTTAAGAGAAATGTGGTTTTTGCAACGATATGGAGAAATGCATGAATTTCGAGAAACCCTTCACACTTTTATCCAATTTTGCGCTACTGTAGAAAAAAGATATTGCAAATGCATGAAAATGAACCTCAACCAATTAAAAAACAAGTTGCATGAGCACTAAATTTCTATGAGCTCAATCAATGATTATGGCAGAAAATTATATAATTGCGTCACCCATAGGGAAGCAAAAAGTTTACAAATTACAGGACACATTAGTTAGTGGGAGTGTGCGTAAAAACTTACCATCCTCGACATTCTAACCAATCTGTGGGAAGGACACCGACTGAAGGAATAATGGCCTATCATAAACACCTAAGAGAAACAAAAATTCTCATAAAACGATAATTATATGCAACAGACTCTACAAACTTCAGCAAGCTGACAGTCATTTAGTCAGGTAAGTCGAGTGGAACCGTTTCTGGTGGACAAATAAAGACTGGTCTAGCGATGTGGTTTGTCCACAACTATATACGCAGTGTACAACACTAACTGCCGTTAATCAGGTATACACATGAACCACTGCACCACCTCCCATATGGTATCTGGAGGCAGCGACTTGTTTTCTGATGGGTAATGAGAGTTTCAACAGTAGCAAAGCAAATGCCATCTTTAAAGCAATGGATGTTCTACACGTATACAAATACGCGTCGGTACAGAGTTGCACTGAAAGTGAAAAAGTCACTTTGGCGGGGGTGTATAACTGCAAGTCTCGTCAACGAACTTGTTACTCCAGTGAAGTCAGTCATTTCCCTGCGACTTCACTGGAGTAGTAACCTTGGAGTCCCTCAGCCTTGGAGTCCCTCCCGAGAGCTCCTGGGTAGCCCCAGCACTAGACTCCATCCATCCAAACCATCCTATAACATCAATGGCCTTCAAACTTTAGCAACCCATACTTATACATCTCCCCTCCACCAACAAAAAACAGACAATACATATACACAGTAATGATGACACGACCAGCAGTATACAACTGCTCTCCCAACTCGGTCCTTAACCACACCACGACCAGCAGTAAACAACTGCTCTCCCAACTCAGTCCTTAACCACAACCTACATGATGAACATCCAACTGAAACCACTCCCCCAGGCATGCACACCAGTGTTCCAGACACCTTCACATCTATCCAGCACTACACAAACACGGATTTAGCATATCACTAGATCCTTCACGATGATGCCTCTTGGATAATGAAGGCGCCTGCATTCACCTCACAAACACGTACACACAATTCAGCCACACTTTTTGACATGTAGTCCCGCAAAGGGAACACGAGGGCATAACAGTAAGTATATATGTTTATAAGTGAGAGACAAGGTCTCGCGAGTGACACCATTAACATAATTCACGTACTAATCCTACATGAAACAATGAGGCCAGTGACAAAAATTTCTTGCCACTATGCAACATAGCCAACACACAAGTGGCACTTAGAAATTTGGATGGAATATATAAATGGTAAGACAAAATATTAAATTCTCGTATTGTACACAATTCTAGAGATTTTCTGTTTGCAAATATATCAGATTTTGTGGAAAGGTTTAAAACCTATTGACAGTTTTATGCAATAAATTTGTAGTTATGAAAAGCAGTAAAATGTTAATGTCTACATTTCTGAGCTGAAATTTTCTACTCAAGGACCGAAACGATAGGACAAAAAAATGCAAAAGACCTGCATCACCATATCCTACCGTCCCATGACCTACAGCAACATATCCTACTGTTCCATGACCTGCGGCACCATATCCTACTGTTCCATGACCTGCAGCACCATACCCTATCCATGACCTGCAGCACCATACCCTATCCATGACCTGCAGCACCACATCTTAAATGTCAAGAAGCATCATATCTAGTGCCAAACACCTGCACAATACCCTTGTAATGGCATGCAACACTATATCCAACACCATCACACACCCACTACCTTAACCTGTAACATCATCACAGCCTTGACTGCCTTGACCCGAGGCTCATTCACCCCCTGACCTGACGGTTCCCTGGAGACTGTGGAGGCCTGGTGAGGGAGTACCTATCTACATTTACCCACGACAGAATTTTGCCGTGAGGCAGAGCTAACACGTAACGCTCACTGGATGTATTATTTAGCAATACGGTTACTCTGCGGCCTTCCACGGCACATACTTATCAATATCAAGTTCACATGGCACCGTTTACCATTTTTTCCAAATTTTTTTGCTTATGTGAAATTATCTTTCAACTTCGCAAAGTAAAATTATAATAGATTCCCTATCTTCTTAGTTGGGCACATGTATATAATTTTTTTGCTTGACATCCATGTGGTATACAAGCCAAGCGATTCTTAATGACAAATATTTTTTTTTTTTAGTTCGAGTGTTCTGACATCAATTTGTTGCTCCTCAGATATTACCAGGTATCCTATCTTACTTTCTCAGAAAAAAAAACTTCATAATACGTGATTTTGCTTCTGATTTACTTATTTCTTTCCACTGTTGACGTCACTTTGCTTCTAAAGAGAGAATTTACCTATGTACAAGTACTTTAGTTTCTCTGCCGCTATGAATTTACCACATCAACAGGAGGGCGAGGAGAGAGGCAGTTACATGTAAGGGTAGTTTATCACGAGGAAACCCGTGGTAGGTTTATCATCACGTCATACTCACTCAAGGAACAAAACACCGTTGCCAGACAACCACGACCTTGTAGACACACTCGGGGGGAAGGCCCTGAAACACGTCTGCTTCACACAAAAAAAGAAGCAACATTACAAGGTTGGTCTTGGATTATTTACAGATACCCTATTACCAATAACGTCTTCAAAAATCCAATGAAACGCGACCTGGTCTCTGGGTATCTGGTCCCTCGGCCAAGGTACTGTTTCAAAGTGTGTCTGGAGAATAACACCAGGAGACGTCCCGAGGGTAGGGGAACGGGATTATTAACGGTGCACCATCGTCCTTGGTTACCGCACGCCTGCCCATACCTCCACACCCTTACAAGACCTTGCCTCGCGAATCCCCGTATAGCCATCCCCGTATAGCTAAACTCGTTACCCATACACCATGTCTAGTACATAAACGCTAGTTGTTCGTATGACCACGAACGCCTTACGAAACAAGTCGCACAATTACACCTCAAGAAAAATTAACGCATGGTAAGGCCCATGTAAATTCTAATTAGAGATCCAACCCACCACAGCCAACAGTCCCCAATGCCACACTACCTGAGACCCACCACTATTACATAAGCCTCGTTAGAAACTGTACATGGAACCACCCCCCTTCTCTTTTTTTTTTTAAATCAAAAGCCATAGAAATATATCCGGCATTTTGGCCATCACAGTAATACAGACCTTATTACGGTTATTTTCTTATACGTATTACGGAATATAGTGTCCTCATACGTATGCTGCCCATGTTCTCGTTGTCTTCGACACTTGGCTTATCTACAGCGTTAATCTTCCCAACACAGTTTAATTCTCACGCTTTAGTTACGAATCTTCCACTTATACTGGAGGTACATAAATCCATCGCCATGAGGCAATTAATGCGTGAAGGAAATAGCATGTTATCTAAAGTGAAAGTACAATATATCAAAACTTTTTAGGTTTCTTATAAAAACCTAACCCAATGTACATGCCAGTAAACCAAAAAGTTTACTTTTTCGAAAGAAAATCCCCAGAGAGTTTACCCAGACAATTAAACGCTTCAAATAAGTTACCATCACAGATGAAGTTCAAAGAAAAAAAAATGGACAATTTCTCTCAAAACAAGATACACGGTCGGATTTTTTTTAATACAATACTCTATTCGTCCCAAAATCTGAAGTATTTCAGTGTAACTATTCTTTTTGCAGGGTTTTATTAAACCTTACTAAATAGTATAATTTTCAGTGTGAAACGCTGTTCCAGTGCGTGTCCACAAGTCTAGCCATACGTTTAATTCACACTATAACACAGCAACAGAACCATTTACAACCTGGTTTAATTCGGATACGCTGAAACTCAAGGTTATTTATTCCTTTGGAATCTGGGATCCGATGAAGATCCTCTGTGACCTATGCAATTCCCTGGAGCCAACGCTTGCAAGATGAGCATTATCCTCCACAATAATAAATTAAACGGACGCGGACTGGAAGCCATACTAACGAGTCTGGCGCACCTAACCCTAACTTTAACCTTCAGGTGTGTAACGCGCAATGAATAATAATACACTTCCATCGAGATAGTATGGCCCCATCGCACGGTCCAACCTGGGTACTTTGGTTAATAAAGGATGACCATATGCTTGTGGGGTTTACCCCTCACTAAGACCTAAACCATGGACTTCTACACCCTCATCACTAACACCATCACTAGCTTTTAGTACCAGTCGATTGGATGGAAAGAATTATGGTAAATTTAACAGTATGTTCTAATTACACGTCTGTGCTGCACATTCAGATGCTAAAACCAGGGGAAAGCAAGTTACATCACTTGCTTAACTACCAAACCTACGCAGATGGTCAAATTTGATGATTATAATTGTTACACGAAGAGTATTTCAAGTAGGAAGGAGGTCCGCTGACGTCCTCGGAGACTGGTAATGGGGAATACCACGGCGATCGACGGGTACACACAGGCTCGTGTACTGCGATTGCAGGGTATGGATTTTTGCGTTATGACTAACTCGAACTCAAGGTTTTTGACAATGATAGACGCCTCAAGTACAAAGCGCCATTTAAACAGGACTTTTAATATCCTAAGGAACAGAATATTTCTTTTTCTTAATGAAATACAAATGGTTTTTTAGTATACGTACCTCAGTCGATGACCATATATTTATCTTTCCAAATCACTCCCAATAACCAAGATGGTGTATGGGAGATATTTACAGTTTCATATTTTAATTATATAACCTCAGGACCCCCTTTTACAGGACTCGTTCAGCTTCAAGGATACGCTACGATCAGGAGGAAGATGATGATGATAGGACCTCCGAGAGCAGGGTTCCTCGGCAAGATCGAACTTTTTCGCCCACTAACGTACTTCGAGGCGCGGTTTCACGCGTGGTGTAACCTGACGCAGGCGGAGAACGGTCAACACCTCATAATGCACCTGAATAGTAAAACACGTACCAGTTATTTCCTGACGACCATAAGAGACGCTATTATTAACAGCGAGGTGGCCACGGGCAGCCACAGCCTGCACGTGAGGAAGGGTTCCAAATGGTAGGCATTTGAGGCGCATCCTGCCCGCTGGACACAGCCGGGCTTCCCTGACATCAAGACATAACCCAACAATACGAGTGCACCCTAATACCCTCCACCTGCACTGGCCTTCATTTCTCTGATCCTTGTTGACTGGGGATCTGAACCCCCGCGTAGTACGATGATGTATGCAGCCCTTCAAGAGACTTGACTATTGAGCACGATATGGCCTGGCCCTTTTTTTTGACCTAACCCTTGCGGGTGTCAGGTCAAAGGCCAGGACGACATCATACCCATTAGTCATCGTACTCTCAGGGGTTGAGCATGACCATAGACCGATCCCTCGGGAATTAACCGCCTTGGCTTGAGCCAAACACGGTGGACGATCCAGCAGCAGAGCCTCGCCCAAGAATCTAAACACTGGAGCACGGCGAACCTCTCTCAGTGCCTTACCAAGGTATACAGAATTTTGCTAGTAGACCAAATTAGGAACAGAAAGCCAACGAACATATGGAGAAACGCGGGCAACTTCAAATGAAAGTATTTGTTAAATATATTTCTGAACAAAGAGTTACTCCTACTTTTGTCATTCCGTAAAGTGACAGTCCTGAAGATAACCAATAATCATACCAGTAATTCTCTTGCTGTTCTTCTGTGGCACAGCCGTCAACGTAGCCAGACACACTGTTAACCGCCACGTGGTTGTGTGTGTGGCAGTGTAGTGGTGGTGGAGAGTCGGTAAGCAGGAAATAGCAGTGTTGCAGCCGACGGGCCGCCACTTCCTCATCAATCGCTAGCCATGTCCCCAACTCTCTCACCCTCTCTACCTGCCTTTGTCTCTTGCTTGTTTACCCTTCACTGGTTGACAGGGTTTACCCTGCTTCGATATATATGACCATCTTTGGCTGACGCTGGTCTAGCCTCCCCCTGCCTGTCTTATCTCATTTACCTTCGTCTGTCTGCCTTAATTTACCCTCCACTAATACCAGTCTCTTTTTACCCTTTCCTCGTCTTTGTTTATCCATTATCTGCTTGAGTCTCATGTTTAATGTTAGATCTTTTTCACTATATACTTCATCAATCTCAAAATGCCAGATGTCGCTCAACCTCCCCGACAATGTATTATTATGAACTGTCAACATTCATCATACACTCCTGCAGTAACCTAAGCTAAGGTTAATAGAGCAATCACAAGCCATCCAACCTCATGGATGTACAAGCATATTCAGTCCCAGAGAACTTATGAAAAAGATCTGGATACATATTCCGATTTTTCCTTTACTAATTTTCATATCACTTGCTTCTGTTTGGCGTATGGGTGGGTGGGGCTGTGCCCACCAGTCAACTATTCAACCCTGCTTAATGTTATAGAAAGTTTATCACTGAACGGAGTTAAACAGCTGAAGTGTTATAGTGAAAGTTACCCTTAGCAAATATATAAATGCTTAAGTATTTTTTCAGCCATGTCCTTTGCCAAAAATTTTTTAGCTACGCTTGTGGCTTCCGTACATCACTCATGAACCTTTTCATTGTCTAATCCACTTCAATGTACTCCAAAAAAGTTTCCCTCCTTAGCAAACGAATTTCCTAAATGCCGTTTTCAAGTCCACCACTAGTTTAATATTCCGGCTTTTATTTAGCCGTCATCTAGTACCGGCACGAACTTTCCAATCCTCGTGGATACCGTCCCACTGCGGAGGATTACTGGAACACCACGACAACGGGAGTCGTGAGTGAGTAAGGTGCATCATCCACAACATTTGGTTGTCCATCAACCTCCTCTTTCGGTATTAAATGCCGACTAATCTGACAGCCACAGTTAAGCGATTTTTCCCCCTAATTCAACTAATCTGAGCCACAGTTAAGCGATTTTTCCCCCTAATTCAACTAATCTGAGCCACAGTTAAGCGATTTTCCCCCCCAATTCAACTATTTTTTTTCTAAATCATCTTACACTCTTAATAAACAGATGCCCGACTTTTGGCTTCACCTACTTGTCACCCTCCGTCACTTTCTCCATTATAAACGATGCGCTACGAAATGAGCTACGATGTTATAAAGTATGCCAAGCAAACTGGTCATAGTCTCATAGAACTGAACCATCCAAAAAGGAAAACCAATTAATATTTTCTTTTTTTTACTTCGGAGTTCGGTTACAAATACAAGTGAACGAGAAGAAACTGATGGAAGTATTAAAACAACAACAAAGAACAGGAAGCGTTGCAAAGACGATGGTTTTGACGGCCATGATGACCCAACTGCAAGGATGTGTGAAGTGTGCCCGGGAGCGGTCAACTTACAGTGTAATGAGATAGTAACTGCAAGGACAACAGACTAAAAAAAAAACAAAAAAAGGGACTTCTTCAAAACCTGTTATGAGACAAATGCCCCCTGATGAAGATGAGAAATACAGGAGGGGGTGGAGATACACATTACTTTTAAAAAAAAAATCTAAAGCAACCATTAGAAGTCGATAATACAATCATGCTCCCGTATACTAGACGACGACAAACACCTGAGAGGTCACACGTTCCTGATAAACGAGGGATAACACGGGCAAAGCGATAAGAGGGAGGAGGAGGAGGAGGAGGAGGAGGGGCGAGGGATATACAGGCAATGCGGTGGCCTTCACGTCAAGGGCGCCCGCTTCTTGCTCGCCGAAGACAAAACCTTCACCAACCTGAAGATTTCACTGCCTGCCTGGCTGGCCGGCCGTTCCCAACATCTCCAGTTGAATGAAGTCCTGGATACTGATGCACTCGTAACCATTTCTATAAAAAAATCAGTTAAATGGAATGGATGGATAGACCGTGGCTACTACCACGATAAACAATAATCCAACTTTCGTGGCTAGAGTTAGCGATGATGGTTTATGTAGCACATGGCTTTGATAACTAATACCATAAGAGCCTTTGGTTGTAATAATGTTACGATTGAACTGATAAGCCACGAATACGAAAGCATCCTGTCTTGATAACCTTCAAAGGATTGATATATATATACAGCACCAGTAGTATTTTTTTTTCCACGGCACGCTTGTATCTCGTAGTGACATCCACAATATATGGCCAACAGGAAATTAGGATATTCAAATAAGATACAGAGGGTCAGTTATGTGGCTCCTCTGACGTACGTTTTGCCAACGATCCTGCGGGTGAAGGGCACATAACAGGGAGGGCCAGGTGGTGGTGAGCAAGACGTGTGTGCAGTGGACAGTAGTAATAAAGAGGATGACAGGTGGGGACCCAAGGACACAGATGGTCCTCATACGATACATAGGCTATCTAGTCTTTGCAACAAGCAAGTTCCCCACCACAACACAGACTCCTACGTAACACAAAACTCCTACTACATAACTGGTAAATGCCATACACGGTACACATAGCATACCTAAGATATCGAGCTCAATGTCTAGGTTTGGTGGTGTTTGGTTCCCATCAAATAAAGCGTTACCATAAATAGCGAAGGACGCCGTGCAAGTAAATCTAATACGCGGTTAGATTCACCTGGTTTCTTTTTCTGCTTTTTTAATACAAGTTGCTTCAGTGTTATGTATACGTGTCCACCACCACCCTCATTCCGGCTCCTGGGTGATATTGTTCACACAATAAACTAGTTCACACACGGACAACTCCCTACATGTTTGACTACCTCTCAATCAACTATGAACAGCATGGTTGTGGTGCTTAAATTCTCAATTTCAATAACCTTATACACACACACACACACATATATAAAGCTACATAAGGGACAGGTCCAGTGTTAATGAAGAGCGAAAGTCATTTCAGTAAAAGTTGAACATGTTTGACCATAAGAAAGGTCACGTCAAGGATGACCGCCTCCCTACCCGACGACTCAGCGGAGGAACGACCGTAAAGATTGTTAAAGAACTTGATGGACAGAGGTTTTATATATATATATATTTTTTGAGGTATTTATGCTTCACATCTTGCCTCAAGGTGAGAGTTTTCGACGAGTATAGCATGAAGAGGGAGGGGCCCTTTCTAGACTAGCAAGTCATGCACGGGTTACACCTAGCCTAGTCTACTGGTAAATTGATTGTAATGTTTAGAATACGGATTTAGACATGCCTAACCTAGTTAATTAGGGGATACTAATGCCTGGACCAATTACATGGCTGTACTCTATGAATCACGTAGGTGCTGCAGCCAATGTGATGGCTATACTGTATGAATCACGTAGGTGCTGAAGCCAAAATGATGGCTATACTGTGTGAATCGTGAAGGTGCTGAAGCCAAAATTCTAGCCTTGACGTACGGGCACCACACAATTATTTTCGTAGGTAATTACGACCCCACTTGAACACCTGATGTTCCTCATGCAAATTATCACTTTGCCGTTCCATTACCAAGTAATGGGTCGTTTACCCAGACCATAAAAACGACTAGTGACTAAAATGGTTTATGTAAACATTCGGTAATATCGATGTTTGTTTTTTTTCTCCTTATGATTCTGCTACAAAAAGATCGAAGGTCTATTAGTTTTCAGAGCCTGAAGCGTGCACCAGTGCCACTTTACTACCTGTAAAAGTCTTTCATTGCAAGTATTTAGACTTTGCTCCCTTTTATTCATTAACCGTTATTATGATTATCTTAAATTATCATGCACGTTTGGAGGACCTGAGTAAGGCAATTGGAATCTGTCTCCCACCAGTTGTGGAGCGAGGAGGGGTCGATCCGTCTATCGCTACCTCTGTCACCGTCATCATAATGTCCAGTAATAAAATACATTCATGACGTGATGCCGTGGACACGCGAAATCTTAAAAATAGTCTCAGATGAAATTGCAATGAACTGTATGTAGATATGTGCGTGTAATGACAGCACCAGCATAATAGACCTTTCGTGTTATTGGTAATAGAAAGTTTGAAAAAAACATTTTCAGACTTGAAATAACTGAAATCATGTCTAACAATGGAGAACTACTGGGGAGAAAAATGAGCAAGTGAATATAACATCCATTACAGAGAAGTTTCGAGAAAGGTTTAAAAATAAGGAACTTTTATGACAAGACAGTATTACGGACGGTAGTTAAACATTCCGTTCTTGGGGCTAGGGAAACTAGACACAAAATCAGTAAACATGTTACCGGCGCAGCGGCTGGAGAACGCTTGTGTATGATGGGTGTGTCAACGAGGTAGAATCGTTAATTGTGTTTATACCAAGGAGCCGTACGGTGAAATCTAGAATTTTATACACGCAAGGAAAACTACGACGGTTACGTCCGCCACACAAGACCAACTGACGAGGGAAGATCTCGTTAGGAGAGTCGCTGAATGGAGTGTTGCAAGAAGGCGGGAGGATACAGTGGAGGGGAAGGCGTCGGAGTAGGCCGCTGGACGAGAAGCGGTGCGACCGGTAGCGTAGCCGTCCACGGACGGGGGTCGGGTGTGACGCGCGGCAGATATTTGGAAAATTTTAATGTCTCGGTCGAGTCGCCTCCGGATATCCAGACTGGCTGAGGAATCATGACGACGTAGGAGGCAAGGGGTACTAGCGGCCTTGATACAGGTTTGGGGGGGGTGGACGACACGCCCTCCACGCCCGTCCACCTGCCCTGCACCACGAAGCAGTCAGCGCAACTCATGACCAATCTCGCCACACTCATTTACGTCTGTTCATGGTATTATTCCCCCCGGGGGAGGAGTTGGTGCCCCACGGGTCAGGCTTTATGACCTGTGGACTCTTAGTATCTCATATAAGACGTGATGTCTACAATCTCCCCGACCGTTACTTTCTGTCAAAACAAAGAAAAAAAGATTTAAAAATTATGAGATACGTGTTTTGGTTCCTTTGTCTGTCCCTTGCTATTCTGCTCTAGTTCCCACCACCCACTCGTCAGCACCACCGCCGCTATCAATGGTATTCACACATTGTCCTTGAACTTCAAAACACAGCGGTACTCACAAGTGGGTGCGAGGCATTTCCCATGTGTTATTACCCGTGTGTGTAAAGAACTTTACACTCTCGCGAGGCCACGCCTTGTCTTTTTGTCACGTTATGTTTGCTAGTGTTCTCCTCCAACAGGAGTGTTGCAATCACTTCGTCTTAGCTTATACTAGTCTGTTGTACGCGATCAAGACATTGTTGCTGCATAAATACCGCCTCCCGTGCCCTTGTGGAGCCTAACTCCCATTCGCGTCCTCTGGTTTCGGTTCCTTGCCTAACTTCGGAGGGAAGTTCGATGTTACCGTCATCACGGCCTCTTATCTATATATAAAATGTATCCTTGCCTAACTTCGGAGGGATGTCCTATGTTAAAAGTCGTCATGGCCTCTTATTTACCTCTTATTTATATAGAAAATGTAGTCATAATTTCCCTTATTTTTCTCTAGATTTAGTGGATTATTGGCTTCTCTCGTCTCTATCTCTCAGCAGCTCATTCCAGTCTGGTCCGGTGATGTTTTTGTTGCATTCCTCTAGCTAGACCTTCCCTAGCGTTAGTTCTACGCGGTTCTCCTATTTAGGAGCCCAGACCGTTCCTGCATATTCCAGTTTTAGGTCGACTACGTCGTGCGTATCTCCCGACACATCTCGCTCTCCACGAAACTGAAGGCAATTTTTAACGTCAAGTAATCTATAGCTTGCCTCCCTCCCGGCTCCTCTCTCAATATGTTCGATATTATAGATTAGTGCCCTGGTCCGGCTCCTCTGACAGTACGATACCTTGTTACCGTTTCGAGGCTCGATACGGTGTGCTTTGAGCCTAGTCTACTTAAAAGATCTTCACTTGCACTGCCATCTGTCTGAACAGTACTTTCTATTAGGTCCAAGTTACTTTTGGAGGTATTCATAATTTTAATTATGAAGCATTTTCGCATTTCCCCCCCTATAATTCTGGCATAATCGGTAAACATTCAGGCATGAATCCACCCCCTCGTTTGACGAATCATTTATGTGAACAAAAATACTAATGGCCTCAGAACAAAGTACGAGAACCAATCTCCCTCAAACCATCTCGCGTTGCATTATTTTGTCGGGCTGTTGACCTAGCAACAATTTCCTTTCGTATATTGCCATTCGTGTGTGTGTAATGCAACGTGTCGTTTTCTGTGGCATACGTACTTCATATTCTCTCTAATCACTCTACTCTTACCCTCATCTGAATTTTATAAGGCTATCATTCCCTCTACTGTCTCCTCCGGTGCCTATTCCCGCCTTATTCTAGAGACGATGCTGTTTTAACTATCTTGTTTTCCTAACTTCCATAGTAATCTCATCTTATAAATTTCCGTTTTCAAATATGGCTTTTTCTCTATTTGCTTATAATTGATGTCTAATTGCTCAATAACCTTTGGAAAACTATGCACAGATGTATGGATAAGCTAGTACTAGTCATTGATTCCCTCACCACAAAGGAAAAAAAATTACCTAGTAAAAACGTGCACAAACCTACCAACATATAGCCGAAAAAAAAAAAAAAAAA
>JAUTXX010511890.1:0-11234 GCA_032273605.1 Panulirus laevicauda | reverse complement strand
TCCTGTAGCTTAGCTCTCTTATTTAGGTACCACTTTTGTTTTCTTTCTCTGCCCTTTTGGACCTTCTCTTTGAGCTCTTTGTGCTCTGTAGGTGTTGTGACCAAACCTGAGGAGCATATTCGAGTTTTTGACTTGTGTAGGATGTGAGTAGATTGCTAAGTATTAACTGATCCCTATACATGTAAGTAATTCTGATATTTGCCAGCAGAGTTTGTTTCCTAACTATTCTCCTAATATGGGACTCTGCTGACAGTTTAGGAATGTTTATCTTTTAAGTCCTTCATACATTCAGTATCCTGAAGCTTATTTCCTGCTAGGATAATAATGATAATTTTGAAGCTGTCATGCTTAGTCCCATCCTCATTACTTTACATTTACTCGGGTTGAATTTCATTGAGCATGATTCAGACCAACTTTGGAGTCCGTTTAGGTCCCCTTGTAAAGTAATACAATCCTCCCAGCTTTCATTTCCCTCATGACCTCTTCATCATGTGCAAACATATTCAGGTAGGATTCCATACCTTCAGGCAAGTCATTAATAGAGATCAAGAAGAGTAATGATACCAGAATCGAACCCTGTGGCACTCAACTAGTCACCTCATCCCGTCTTTAATAGGCTCCTCCAACATGCATCCGTTGTTCCCTCCCATTGAGATAAATCTTCTAGTGTCTAAGTTTGGGAGAGTGTGTGAAAGGAGGAAGATGAGAATAGTGTGAATAAGAATGCAGTAATAAGGTTTAGCAAGGGAGCAAGATAGATTGGCTTTGGTGAGTTTGGAACTGGATTGCTTTGAATACCTTGGAATGTCTTGTCAAAGAACTTCTTACTCCAGAGGTGTGAACATTTCCATGTTGATGGAAGTTGTACAGCCATGGGCTGTAGGAACCTTAAGAAAGGCTGTGGATTAGTACAGGACTCTCATGCAAACTGGCCTTGGGTAATTATGAATAAAGTAGAATGGATGTCTGATATCTTTTTAGCTCATTTAGGTTTAGTCCCCATAGTTGTCTAAGTATGTAAATCCCACCGGTGTCAAGGATAACCCATATTTTGTGTTTGTGAAATGTGGTTTTTGATAGTTTTTTCAAGATAGTGCAATTCAGTGGTAATTGTCTCAGTATGTAAATCCCACTTGTGTCAAGGATATCCCATATTTTGCATTTGTGAAATGTGGTTTTTGATAGTTTTTTCAGGATGTTGCAATTTATTGAAATTGGAAAATGGGTTTGGATTTTAGATGGGTATTACATACACTTGGATGTAATAACTGGCACTTTCCTTTCCATCTCATTGTATTTTGATTAATTATCTTTGTCATGGAAGGATGTAGGGTCAGTCTTTCTCAGTTGGTATTCAAAGTTAAGTTCTTATTTTGATTTTATTATTTCTAATTGATTAATTCTTTTCAGAGTGGCGAGTTTGTTGCTCAGTTCAAGTTTACTGTCCTGTTAATGCCAAGTGGACAGCATAAGATCACAGGCATACCATTTGACACTCATATGTTTGAATCAAATTACAAGATTGAAGATCCAGAATTGAAGGTAATGCAGCTATGTTTGCTTTGTTGAAGAATAAGATAAAGGAACGCTGTTGGAATACAAATTGTTTTGATATTCTTAGGTCTTATTTGTTGAGATAACTTGGTTTGATTAAGTTCCCTTAGAACAAAGGCTCTCATTTCATTGTTTGGAGATATTGATAAGTGCCTGAGTATAATTGACTTTTTTCAATGGACAAAAGTTGTAGATATACACTGCCGTTGAACTTCTAAAAGGTTTAGGAGCTAGACGACAATAACACAAGTGAAGACACTCATAGTGACTGGCTCTTGCTGAGGTGGATGCAAGTCAAAATGTTCCTGTGTCTGGAAAGCTAAAGCTATCTTCTCAGATGTTAGGCAGTAGTTGATACTACTAGTTAGGTGAAACAAGTTTAGCAGGGGTTAACTAAGCTTTCAAGTTTACCCATCCTTCCCTGTACCCCTCATCTGTCTTTCTCTTGTACATGACCAAAAGTTGGAAAGTATCAGGAGTGGATGGGGTTGCAGTGGAGAGTCTTTAACAATTAGGAGGGCTCACTGTATTGCTTATTGGTTTGATGAGGTACCTGAGGTCAGGTAGAGTGCATGTGTAGTGTCCTTGGATAAAAACAAAGTCAACAAAGATGAATTTATTTTGAAAGGTTTGACAAATTACATACAAATACATATCAAGATTTTATTATGGTAGGGCTATTGCACAGTGTTTACTGCTTTTCTTACTTGTGGGGTAATGCACTTTTTCATGACTGTTATTCCTTTAGTTACCACATGTCTTGCTTGTTGCCAAATCATATTTTTCTCTATAGCTATATCTTTGGGACAACAAACCTTCAAAATACTCACTCCATCTCCTTCTCACATCAGCACTAATTGTTATTACCTCCCCATTAGCCCCCTTCACCGATGTTACCATTTGTTCTCTTGTCTTACTTTATTTACCTCCTTCCAAAACATCTTTTTATTCTCCCTCAAATTTAATGATATTCTCTCATCCCAACTCTCATTAGTCGTCTTTTTCACCTCTTTCTTTTATACATCTCCCAGTCATTTGCTCTATTTCCCTGGAAAAATTGTTCAAATGCCTCTCTTCTCTTTCACTAATAATCTTACTTCTTCATCCCATCACTCTCTACCCTTTCTGATCTGTCCACCTCCCACGCTTCTCATGCCACAAGCATCTTTTGCACAAGCCATCACTGCTTCCCTAAATACATCCCAGTTCCTTGATATTTACATCATTCCCAATTTCTTTTCTTGATGGGCTCCATTATGCATGCTTTGAAATTTTATTAATTGTTCCATGACTTTTTTCATACTTGTTTGACATTTCTTGCATTTAGCTAGGTAGTTCCTGGAACAGATGGAGAATGGTCTCATTTGCTAAGATCCCCTCCCTAGCAGTCACATATGCCACCAAAATCAGAGCCGCCATCAGTAAACAGGCCCCACAGACCTTGTGGTTCCCACATCTACCCCAAATGCCCTGATTCAGTCTACTGACAGCATGTTGCCCCCTATATACCACATTACTTCAGTTGCACACTTGTCACACTTCTGCATGCTCAGGCCTCAAAACCTCTTGCATTCCAGTCTTTGTTGAAGTTCCCTTCTGCCCATCTGCCTGTAGTATCCATACATCTTTGCAGTTTTACTGTATATTCTTGTTTTTAACTTTCTCTCATCATCAGACTGTAGTCTCTCTTACATCTCTATGTATATCTGATATAATTATACAGTATCAAAGCTTTTACTGTTCCATGTAGGACATGTGAAGGTACATCTTTGTTGTCAGACGTGTCTCTATTTGCAACCACTGACATTTCTGTTCCATAGAAACTCCATGATTCAGTTTGCTGTTTTTACTTTTTTGATTTTGTCATACCACATACATTAGTAATGCTAATTCACATTGTCACATGCTTTTGTAGAATCCAGAAAATGTGAATGTATTTTCCCTCTTTTGAATTTCATATAAATCATTATAGTGAACTTGTAGCGGTTTTTGTATTCTTTTACATGGCATAAAGTGTGCTGCCCTTTATGTATGAATTTATTTCCAGCAAAATGTAACATTGTTTCCTTATTACTGCACTGTATTACATATTTTTATTGCATATATGTGATGCTAGGCTTACTAGTGTGTATCGGTTATTGATATGGTGCTAAGGGAGGTAGAGGTGCTAGGGGTAGGGGAGCATGGGAAATGGATCAACCGCTCTTGTCGATGATATGACTCTGGTGGCAGACTCAACAGGGAACACCAAAATTGGTTAGGGTTTGGAAGAAATTTTATCTGTCTTTACCTCTGATCCCTGTTCTCTTGTAGAACTATGCAGGTTGACTTTTGATCTGTTTAGTATGGGCCAGGATAGAAAAGGAATCTCCTGCAGCAGGAAAGGATTAGTGACATTTAAACTTAGCGCATCATAGGTGTTTAGATCTGGGCTTAATGCTAGGCATTTAAATCTTGATGCACTGACACTATTTAAACCCAATGCCTACCCAGCAACCCAAGCAACCCTTTCACTTCCTTCTGCTGCCTTTGGAAATTTAGTCTTCAAATTCTTCCATTTATTTTCTAGATATTTTATTTGTTGTTTCTGAATCTAATAGCTTTGTATGGTATATATTAATGTACGTTTAGATTTTTATGTTGGTTAGAATGTGAACCTCTTACTTTATTTGACATTTTCTTACAGCAAATAATAGTTGCATCAATCAGCAACAAGAATTCTAAGAAGAAGAAGAAGAAGGCAGAAAAAGAAGCAGCCACTGCAGTTAAGAAGGAAGACTAGCAGAGCTTAGGTTTAGAATTATTGTGTCAAACCCCAGTAAACACCCAGACATCCAGGGGGAGCAAAATATTTTGTGTTCCCAGGAGAAGTCCCTTATAATGTCAGTAATGCTACTAATTTTTCCTTAACATTGTTTTGATAATCTTATTCTAAAGTTAAAGTATATTCGTCTTTTGTTATGCATTATGTCATGCTCCAGTCAGTTTATAGATTTCTTTTTATTTATAGTCATTATGACATTATCTTCCTTCTTCATGCTGTGATGAGCTCTCTCTAGTTTACTTATTGTACTTAGTTTTCCTTTGACTCTTATATGGCTTTTATAATGTGTGTATTGAGAATTTTATTTTTTCTAGTGTGGGGAGAAAACATTAAGACATGCAAGGGATTTGGGCATTTGTTTGTGAAAGGGATGTTGTAAAGTCATTGTAATACAAGATGGGTGTAGCATTCCAGCCACATATTTTGTGACCCCATAATTTTTGACATTCATAATGAATACAGATTGTACCCCGGGACTTATTATTTTATATTCCACAGTGTAATTCCATGGCATGAGGTTACATCTTTATTAATGCTAGTAGGTTTAAGTTGATTACTACTAGCACAAAAGTAGTGGCGAGTTGACTCTAGAGATGAGTATGCACATTTAATGAAAATTTTTCTTAGTGTGCTTGGTTGGAGCAACTGCTGTTGCTAGTACCTAAACATCAGACTTGCCAAGTGGTATGTGCATGATGAAGCCCCATTTTTAAGTTTACTACCAGTCATGTGCATTTGTTACTGGTCCCCTGTCCAGTGTCTTTGCCTCAGAGGTTATTTTGTATATCCTTTGTACAAATCTACATGTAGTGAAGGTGAGTCACCAACACAGTGGCTGTAATCAAGTATGATACCATATGCAACCAGATTGCCATATGTGGCTGCCTTCGTCTTCAAACAAATACTAGTGGTCTCCATGAAACAATAAAAACTTGAAAAATTATGTTCCAGTGGAATGAAGGATATCTTCCTTTTAACTTCAGGTGTATGTTGAATTTTGAAGGTTGTGGTATGGTAGCGCTTATATAGATAACTGTGGCCAAGCAGATGATCCTTTAATCCATAGCTTTCCCACTACAGGTATATGGTCATTTAAAGGGAAAATTTGTTTTCTAGTAGTAGATGTTATAATTAATGGATTTGCTGTAATGGTGAATTATGCATTTTCTGGGAGTTTCTTTAGCTTAAAATGAAGTGAACTGTATGGTTATATTGAATTGAGGTTTTGTTGCTTTCATGATTTTTGTTTTTTTAAATTATATACAAATAAACATTTTACTTTTATTATATAAAGTTTTTATTTAAACTAATGAAAAGGATCAGCAATAGAGCTACGTACATTTTCACTGATCGGTATCCTTGTGTGTGAGTGAGTATGAAGTATTTTCTTAAAGTTGAAGACTTAATCACATGTGCCCATGAAAGTTTGGAGGTTTTATACTCTAAGCTGAACTTTAGAGCCTTGTTGAATATTAACGTCCAACGAGCTGTGTTTCATAGCAACTCATAACCCTTGCCATGCTATTTTCCCCAAAGTGAAAGTGATGAAATGTATGCTTGTATGAGTGACTTTTAAGATGTAGTTTTTGACTTTTACCCCCCAAAAATATGGAGCTAAAAAGAAAGAATTTGTGAATGCTTGGAGGCCTATGATTGGCAAATTCTCAGCTGGATTTGAGTTGGGTGTGTTTTCTGGGGTTGCCATCAGGTTAGATAAGCCTTAGAAAAGTACAGGTCATCTGGCTTGTCACAAAATGCATCATAATCTTTAGTGGAAGAGATTGTATTAAACTTTGCTGGATTTCATTATTCTTTTCTCATCATTGACATAGTTTATGAAATGTCATTGTCCCAATTCTTGGCACAATCTGACCATATATATAGATATATATATATATATATATATACACACACACACATATATATTTTTTTTTACATAAACACATGCACACAATACACATCCATGATACATATATAATGTTGAAGGTTACATCTCAAACCCTCCCACCCTTTCCCTGTCCACTAACTAATAGATGGGCAGTGACATAAAACTGAGCAATGAAAATGTGTGGGGTTGATTGTTTACAAGTGATTGGCAACTCTTAATTCAGTAAGAATATGGAAACTTTCATCAAAAATTTTCAAGTGGGCTTTCATTTTGATAAAATTTTACTACAAGGTGTCTGCTTTACATGTGGTTCATACTGTACATTATCATTACTGTGGTTTTGTTGTCATTTAGCCCATTGCATGTTTATAGTGCTGTCCGGCCTAGCAATATGTACTATTGGAGGTTGGGGTGATAACAAAAGAGCATATTTAGTGGTGCCGGACATTTTGTACGCAGGTTTTCTGATCCAAAAATAAAAACCTTGTTCACATACTTGACTTTTTATTAGGCCTTTTGAAAAGAACTGGTGCTTCAAAGGTAAAGAAGAAGCTTTATATGAAATCACTTGCTTCACAAAAGTATTTTGTCTTATGTCAAAAGAGGATTTGTGCTCTAATTTTTCGACAGAAACAGTCACGCCTTCACAGTTCTTCTTCTGTTTTTGATGCTGTCAGACTTATGCAGGGAAACTGAATATTCATGAGAGAAAAAACGTAAAGGTGACAGACTCTCTGGTCTGTCATAACCTATATTCTGTGGGAAATATTTTGTTTCTAGCAGTCTGTGAACATGCCAAATTTTCTTGCCCAAATTTTCTTTGGGTTCTGTTCTGTCTGTTTAGATGTAGATGGTTCTTGACTCACCCTAATGCAGACTTTTCATTCTTTTTTCGCTTGTTTGCCACCTTCATAAGGTAAACAACACAGTACTTACTCTACTGTATAATATATATGGGGAGGATTTCCAGCCCGCCACTCCCACCCCATTCAGTTGCCTTCTACAACATGCAGAAAGTATGTGGGAAGTATTCTTTCTTGCCTATCCCCAGGGATAATTTTTGTGTCTGTTTAATGCCCAGTGCTGCTGAGCTTTGGAACTCCTTTTCAAAACTTTGATGACAACATTTACGTGCTCTTTTATGAAAAGCAAGCTTTTCAGTAGCACAAAAACGACATTCTTTTTGTGTCATGATTCTTGTTTTTCACATATTTCAACTGGAAAGAATACCAATCTGTGATTCATCAACTTACAATATTGGAACAGCCAGACATATTACAAAAATGAGTGGGACAGAAAAGCTGAAAAAAGGAGCTTGGTGATCATTTGTATGTCATCAAAAATCTTCATAGTATTAGTTATAGAATTCAGTTTTCCAAAGCCTTTTGGGAGGATAACCATAGAAAACATCAGTGGATTCAGCATGTAAAAACCACATGTGATCAAAGAGAAGACAGATCAAGATGCCAATGGAAATGGGTGTTGAAAGATAAAAAAGATAAATTAAAGCAAATAGGCTGTAGTCATTAGGTTAAGAAAATGGAGATGGGAAAGTTAAAGCAATCATGATTAAAAAGCACTGAGAGGTTGTGATTGAATACTTGAAGATGACTCCAGATTGCATCATTTCCCAAAAAGTTTCTGTTGCTTAGAACCAAGGTATCATGTATGTTTCTAACAGAGCAGGAGCATCTAATGAAGATGGAGGTAAACGCTGTATAGCGGGAATACAAATGGTAAGAACAAAATGGCTTGGGAAATATAAAGTGAAGGGCTATGAGAGACGTCATCCAGGGAAGAGTTGACAGTCTATGATAGAAGCATATCCACAGCAAACGGTCAAGATCCGGCATGAGTCGCAGTCACTAATGGCAATAAAAGACAATCGAATGACCAATGTTTACAGTTTCAACACTCAGCCGGTAGTGTAATAGTACTCTCTTGGCTGTCACATCTGCATCTTTTATCTATTTTTCATAGAAATGCCAGAAGGATACTGATGAGTTGAATGAGGTTTTTGATAATATATAGAATTATAATACACAACAATAAGAAATCGGGATCTGAGGATCGCTCGAGGCTGCAATGTTTACCGTACGGTTAGGAGGAAGTACCGTTGTAAGGACGACAGCTCAACAGCCTTTCTTCAAATGAGACTAACATTATTCTCTTGTATTTATGGACGGGAATGTCTGCAGTGTGACCATTAACTGTAAGTATGCCTTATATTATCTCTGACTGGAGTGAAATATAAGTTATATTCTCAATGAAACAGCGATTTTTTTTATTTGTAAAGATAAAGTGCAAAACTGAATAACTGAGGACAAGAGGGAGGACGTATCACCCGTTGTACAAAAACTAACAGAAATGTGGTGTGTACGACCAATGCTGGGGAGGACTGGACGTGTCCAGTGGTGCTGAGGACAACGTGGCCGGTGGTGCTGAGGACAACGTGGCCGGTGGTGCTGAGGACAACGTGGCCGGTGGTGCTGAGGACAACGTGTCCAGTGGTGCTGAAGAGGACTGGACATGGCCTGCCAATACTGGTAGGTGGTGGAAGGAACATCATTACTTTGGAGAAGAGAATAAATTGCCTGAGGGGGAGATAATAACATGGTGCCACAAGACCAGAGGAGCGTGATGATACAAGGATAAAACATGACCCAGGTGAGGGGAGACGGGATGGGGTGCAGAGAAGGGTTGGTGAAGAGGGACTTGTCGAGAGAAAGGGAATCTAATGCAAGCCTCCCAGGGATGAAGGGAAGCTGATGACTTGATGTGGGTGGGAACTGTGATGGGAGGTACGTGGCCAGTCATATGGGGATTTGGGTGCAGTGGCCAAGGTAAGCGGCCAGGGTGAGGCACATGGCGCGCGTGAGGAAATATGTAACAGGTCAGCACTGACAGTATATACTACCGTGATGACGTCGCCTGTGGGTTAACATGCACATTGCATCAGATGTTATAAAGTGACGGTAAAGTTATGGTTATGGAGGGAAGACATAACACTGTCACATGTAAGACAGTAAGTTCTCGAGAGGGAGAACATTCTACTGCTATAGATATATTCATGGTTTATTGAGCAAATCTCTTTATACGAGCAGGTGAAGGAAATGAAGATTGGATTTGCGATTACCAGGACAGACTTGCAACTTCCACCGTGGGCGGGTGGATGAGGCAGGACTGCCGCCCCTGTGGGTGGTGAGGGCTGGACTGGAGGTTCGCCTGGATTCCCGTGGAAGGTGAGGACGCAGGCAGAGGCAGCGAGTGAGACTCTCCACGAACCTGGAGAGATAAGAAAAGTGTGATGCTTGCAGTGTACTGGGGGTAGTACGTGGGAGGCAGACAGAAATAAGGGAGTATGAGGGAGATGGAAATAAACAAGGGAGTAAAAATGACCTTGTGGCAGGGAGGAAGCGGAAATAAGAATGTGGGAAGGAGGAAAAATTAGGTATGTGGGAGGGAGACGGAAGTGAGAGAGAAATGTGTATGCAACTCTGGCTGTTTCTGCGGTTACTAGGGACTACGCTGGAAGGATAAGCTGGTCAAAATCTTCATCAGAACTTATTAAGTTAAAAGTTTGTTGATGACTAGTGGAGTTGTAGATGATAACTGGTTACTTGCTGACCTGGGCTGTGTGACAGGTGTGCAGGTAGTATGGAGTAGAGGGGGAGGGGTGGTCGTGTTGGTGGCTTAGAGCCGTTCCAGATATACAGATGATGATTCACTAGTTAGTCAACTTAATGTTTTTATTTACCCATTTTAGAGACCTAAAATCTAACCATAGTTTTGGCAGACGTACCAGTTGTTTGGATCAAATATAGTGAAGCATTTTATTTGAAAAGTTATGTTTTTTATTTTGGATATTAAATGGAAAAAGAAGAAAACCTATGTTCGTTGTAGGAAGGGCCCGTCCCCTGCTGTGGGTGTGGGCCGGGCGCGAGGCTCTCCACTGAAAATGTTGCAGAAAATTCACACACTTGGAAATAATAGTGGGATTTTACGCGCCATAACCACTTCTCAGATCTGGGAATGGCCCCAGTTCCTAGATTGTATTGTAAGACCTGCGGGATCTAGGAGGAAAATGGGAGGAGAGAGAGAGGGGCCGGTAAGGAATAACTGTGATTAAAGGCCGCTTTGCAAAGCAGGCTGAAGACATGGTTCCGAAGGGAAGCACATAAGGCCCGCTAGACGATCATATACTGAAGGAGTGACGACCTAACGGCTCCTGACCAGCCAGGGTGCTGACGACAATGGGAGGATAATGACTCCATGACTCCAGAAGTTAAGGTTAAAACTGAACCTTAGATACACGGAGAACATCAGCAGGTGATATTAGTGAATGATATATTGGTTGTATGATAGGACATACCATGATATGTTGGCAATATAACATTAGATACCATGACATATTGGTCATATAACAGTAGATACCATAATATATTGGTAGTATAAAAGTAGATACAATGATATATTGGTAATATAACAGTAGATAGAATCATATATTGGTAATATAACAGTAGATATAATGATATATTGGTAATATAACAGTAGATATAATGATATATTGGTAATATAACAGTACATACCATGATATACTGATAATATAACAGTACATACCATGATATACTGATAATATAACTACATACCATGATATACTGGTAATATAACAGAACATACCATGATATACTGGTAATATAACAGTACATACCATGATATACTGGTAATATAACAGTACATACCATGATATACTGGTAATATAACAGAACATACCATGATATACTGGTAATATAACAGAACATACCATGATATACTGGTAATATAACAGTACATACCATGATATACTGGTAATATAACAGTACATACCATGATATACTGGTAATATAACAGAACATACCATGATATACTGGTAATATAACAGAACATACCATGATATACTGGTAATATAACAGTACATACCATGATATA
>JAUTXX010511879.1:0-11893 GCA_032273605.1 Panulirus laevicauda | reverse complement strand
AGGTAATGAGGTTGGTAAAGAAATATGAAATTTGCAAGACGTCCTCAAGACAACCTTTAGAGGTATGATGATGGCACAGGGTTTGAATATCTTAACATTCACATAAATACAAAATATAGTTCAGTATTACAGGAAATTGGTACACCAGGTAGCTAGCGGAGCAAAGCAGGATGAAGAAAGTCCTACGGATAGTGTGTCAGGCTGATAGAAGTGTCATGAACAGTGTGTTATGCACTGAAAAACAAAGGTTCTACAGTCATGAATAATCTCTCATGCTAAAGAGAGTGAAAGTGTCCAGAGCAGTGCATCATTTGCAGCAACAGAGGATAGTGATACCAGGTACCATGTTTCTTATGGAGGTATGGTATAGTGGTACCAGGTACCATGTTTCTTATGGTGGTATGGTAAAGTAATAAAACTTGAAGCCTTGCAAGATGCAAGATGAAGCTTAAATCTTAAAAGAGAAGAGAATAATGAATCTTCAAGAGTTGCTTGAGAAAATAAAGCCAATCCATGGAAAGTGGAAGATGGACTTGGAAGAGATATTCAAAGTCACAAATGCCAGCCAGGGCCATTTGGTTCATCAAGGAATTGCTCCCATATCTCGGGTTAGTGAGAGTATCATTCAGAAAATTTGCAAGTCCACAAAAAATATTCCTGGAAATCATAAAATGAATAATGAGAGTCAACATGAAGTCCATTTAACCTTCTTCATAAGTCCAGCAAACTTTTATGGAAATCCTGGGATAATTAATATACTTTGAACACAATGTCCATACAGAGGTGCTACCTCTCCTCGTCCTCAAGAGGCTGCTGAATTGTCTGCAACTGCCTTGCCTGGGTCTGAGGGGCTCTAGCCAATCCTCTGTCTAAGGCAATCAATGCTGTGCAAAACCACATCTAAGGCTCCAAAGTTATCTGGCAAGATGTCTGGGACCAAAGTGATCCTGCAGGTAAGGGAGTATACACGTGCTATACTGCTATATCAACCATTCCATATCTCATGGTGCTAATGGGTAAGGGGTTTCTGAAAGTTTTTGTTCCTTAAGAAGTTTGGCTGTCGCTCCATCATCAGCAAAGACAAATAAGTGACACACTTGAACTCGCCAAAGCTGGGGACAGTTAAGTTTGATAGAAACCTAATCAAGTATTGTGCATTTATGCAAGCATTCAATCAGTGTTTGGGAAATACCTCTGTGAATTCAACAGCAAAGATTAATAGGTTTAAGGCCACTGAGTGCTAAGCAAAAATGAGTTGCAAAATGGGCTAAACTAAAGCATCAGAACTACTGGAGAAAAGACCTTGCATATGATGTGTCAAATTGCAGTGAAACCAGTGAAACACTGTGATAACAAATATACCATGGCTATGACAAGTGCAATGGCAAGAAAAGTGGATCAAAGCAAATGAGGCAGATGTTCAGGGGAATCACCCAAGTATTACATATTTGACAATTTCTTGAGCAAGCCACAAATATTTTTTCCCCACCGCTCAAGTACAAAAGTTCACATCAAGGATAAGCCTTAACTAAAATATAAAGAGGTTAATGAAAGAGAAAAAGAAGACACAAGGAAAAGCATCCATGAATTTTGGAGGAAGTGAAAAACCTGTCTTTTAAAAAGTTCCCAGTCATAGTTACTGAGATGATAGAGAGTTCCACAGCTTCAAGTAGCAGGGAAAGAAATAGTTATCAAAAGCCCATCCTTAAGCTGCCAGAAAGAAATAGTTATCAACAGCTCTTCCTTAAGTTAATGGCCACATAGTAATCATGTGACACAGCAACTTGCCAAGGATTGTGTGGTCTAGCTACTGGTGGGGACACATAAGCTGCCAGCTCTTGAGAGCAAAAACCAAAAGAAAATGGAAACTGAAACAGCATTGTGGCATAGATGAGCAAGTCAAGTTTCTGACTTAACTCTGTTGAGTAAGGATGTACAACTAGAACCACCCAAGAAGTGAGAGTAGTACTCTGTAAAAGTATGGATCAATTCTTTGTACAGAGCATATGGTCTCAAGAAAAGACATTTTAACATCTAAACAGGGCTCACAGTTTCTTAGTGATAGACTTAGCTATTTCTATAATGTGGTTTCTAAAATACTGTGTATGATACAGAACCATTGAAGGAGAGAAGAAATTTGTGGGGGAACTTTCAACTGATATGGGCAGAAATTGGGTCTTTGAGGCATTAAACATAACCAGATTTTGTCTACCCCACTGAGATATCCCATCTAAGTCTGTAATTATTAAGGAAGCTGTGTTGAGACAAGATGCAGATCGAATGCTAGAAGGAGCAGAATTGAGGGATGTGGAGGAATGCAGTGTTAAGCTGTGAGCATACGAGTGCATTTGGTTATCTGTAAAAAGGAAATCATTAATAAAAAGACGAAAAGTGTAAGAAACAAAACAGAACCTTTAGAACCACTGCTGTTGATGGAGAAATGGGGAGAGGCTGATCCATCAACAGCCACAGAGACAGACTGGCTTGAGAGGAAGCTAGATGTGAGGGAGCAAAGTAAGGGAGGGAAGTGAAAAGGGGGGATATATCAGGGGCAATTACAAAGGATTCTTCAAAATCTGGACGAGGACCAAAAATTAGTATGATAGGAAAGAATATCCCTCGTGGATCTCGCATCACAGAAGCAATACTGGTGATCAGAGAGAAGACCAAGATTTAAAATGTATGAGGATATGGGAGTTGAGCAGGGATTCAAAGATGTTGGAAATAGCAACAGGACAATAGTAGGAGGAATCAGAACTGTCATCTTTCTTTGGGATGAGATGTTCCAATGCATACTTCCAAAAAGAAAGTAGGAACTGGTTTTTAAACAGAGACGAAACAGATGAGCAAGCACAGACACAAGTCCAGAGGCTCACTCTTTCAATACATAGAGATGAATGCCATCAGGTCCATGGGCTTTTTTTGTGTCCAGAGAAACATTTTCAGACAGCTCCAAAAGTGATTATGTGGATTGGCATAAGATTACAAAGAAGAGCATCAGTGGGTGGTAGAATGTTAGAATCATCCAAGGTATGGTTAGAGGAGAAATAAGAACCAAAGAAAGTTGGAAGGGACAGCTATAGTAACATCAGAATGGAAAAGTGAAGGAAAAGTTGAGCGACTGAAGTTGTTACTCATGCCCTTACCTTAAGACCTGAAACACCTATCAGTGGATTAAATGGAAAGGTTATAGCACTTTGAATAAAGGAATGCTTTGCCTTGCAGAAACATGGTAGAAAATTTTCCTTTTTTTTGCTCCTGGGTAATAAGTGTTATTTTCTAATTGATTAAGTCTAAAAGGTATAGAAACTGGCTATTATTCCTTTGAAACTGCTTTTGTGATCAGGACAGTGGTATTTTGAAATTTACCTTTTTGCAGAACATTCCAGATGGATTCAGTGCTGAGTAGCAGATACAGAACTTTCTATAAGTATCCAGTAACATAAACTGAAGTAAGCGGGGGGAGGAACACGTAGATCTAGATTACAATTTCAGAGTTGCAGCTGAGGAGAGAAACCCATACTACCCCAATCAAAAAGACCTCAGCAACTTGATCAGAGATCTTGATCTCACAAAGTCCAATGTCGAGCTTATGGTGTCTTTTCTCAAACACTGGAACATGTTGAATGAAAGTGTGCAAATTGTAGATCAGAGGAAGCATCACCTAGGTTTTTCCAGCTTCTTCACCCGTCAAGATGGGCTCTGTTTCTGCCACAATTTAACCAGTCCGTTCGAGGCAATCAGAATTGCCTGTAGCCTGAATGAGTGGCATCTCTTTATTGACAGCTTATCCAGGAGCCTCAATGCTGTGCTGCTCCATAATTTTACTAAGTACCCATCTTTTCTCCTGGCTCACTCGGCATACCTCAAAGAAGAATATAACCCATCTTGCTAGATGCCTTCAAGTATGATGAGTATTGCTGGAAGTTCATCTGAGACTTCAAAATTGTGGCATTCCTGATGGGTCTCTAAGTTGGTTTTACCAAGTATCCCTACTATCTTTGCCTCTGGGATAGCAGGGACACCACAGTCCACTACCACAGGCAGGTCTGGCCATGGCAAATTGAATTCTCTGTGGGGATGAACAACGTCAGGTAGGAGCCACTGGTGGACCCCCAAATGTGTTGAAGCCACCGCTGCACATAACATTAGGCCTTACAAAACAATTTGTCACAGCTCTAGATAAGAAATCTGCAGCTTCAAGTACCTTTAAACCTTCTTCCCTAAGTTGTGTGAGGCAAAGGTCAAAGTCGGTGTCTGTTGGACCACAGATAAAGAAGATCCTAGAGTGCAAGGAATTTCACAAGAAGCTCACTAGGAAGGAGAAAGCAGCTTGGTACAAGCTTTGTGACACTGGTCTGGGGCTTCCTGGGCAATCACAAGGCCAAAAACTATGTGGAGCTGGTTAAGACTATGGTGAAGGACAACAGCAAAATGGGCTGCAGGATGTCCCTCAAAGTCCATATCCTTAACGCTCATCTTGATAAATTCAAGTAGAACATGGGAGCATATTTGGAGGAGCAAGGAGAGCACTTCCATCAAGATACTCTGGACAATGAACGCCACTTCCAAGGAACATGTAACAACATGATGGGAGATTATATCTGGAGTCTAATTCGAGAAAGTGATTTACAGTACAATTGTAAAATTCAAGAAACTACTCACTTCTAATTCTTTTGTGATCACTTTTGTTTAACATTAGTGTAAATACATGTTAATTTTGATTCATATCTTCTTGTTTTCTGACTTTATGTAAATAAAAATGTGCAAATTCACTCACTGTCCAATTGAAAATAGGTAAATTTTACAATATCACTGTCCTGGTCACCAAAGTTTTTCTCCACGTTTAGTGCATAAGCAATTAGGAAATAACATTTACTACCCAGGAACAAAAATTGTGTTACACAATGTAATCCACTGACATAGAGGGGCTCCACTTTCCTTGGTACAACTTTTCCATGTCCAAAATGTCCTGGTAAAATCTTTCACTATGCTCATCACAGACTGCCCCAAGATTTTCTAAGAAACAGTTGTGGGAGTCCAAAAAGTGGATTAAAGACTCATATTGCACCCTAGAGCTTTATATGAAGTCAAAAGATCTTTTACAGCATTGCATTAATTTTTGATCTGTGATTCCCCTAAAAGATCTTTGCAAACTCTTAAATGACAGCCATGCATATTTTTTTTAACCATCTTGAAGCAGTTCCCTGATTTGTGGTCCGACAAAAATACCCTCCACTTTCGTATCACTGATTCTGAGGAATCTATTCCTCAAATATGTGAATCCATGGTCAGTTTTATCCATACCTTTGATAAAGTTCTTCATCAATCTGAGCTCAATGTGCAAAGAAGGCAGATAAATTTTCTCAGGATCAACAAGAGGAGGACTGATGACATTCTTCTTCCATAGAGTCAGTGATGTTCGTTTAGGCCATAATAGCTTTACATAATAATTTTTCTTGTTCTGGCTGTCCCTCTTATGGAGGAAACAACAGAACTTCAAGTAACCAAGTTACATTTCAAGTAAAAGTGCCACAACCTTTAGGTCATCAGACAAATTCCACTTCAAGTCCCCATACTTAATTTTTTTTTCCAGAAAAAGCTTCCTGTTATTGTATGATTCCTTCATGTTAGCTGCATGAGCCAGAGGAACAACGGGGAACTTATTTCCAATGTGGAGTAGAACTACTTTCAAGCTTACTTTTGATGAGTCAATAAAAAAGTGCCACTCATGTGTTATATATTCATGGCTAAGTGCCTCCATAACAGGATGAATACCATTGCAAAACACCACACCATCTTCAAGGGAGAAAAATTCTTTGTAAACGACATGGCTGTCACGATAAAAACAAATTTTGGTTTCATGTTGAAGATTACAGCCCTTTAACCTAGAATCCAAAAGTTCAGCTGGCTTCTTAAACAAATTTAAATCACAAATGAGATCATTAGAATCTTTTTGACTCAACAAATGTGGTTTGCTTGAAGAACAGCTTGCTTCAAATGTTGGATCCATATTGTACTCTAATTGGTCTACTTTCTCATCATCAGACTCATCATCACTCAGTGTCATGTTTGTTGGAGGCTCTGGCACAGGTAATTCCTGACTGTGAGGTACTGACCTTATAGCAATATGCTTGGATGTTGTTATACCATTTATATTTGTTAGGCAGAAGTAGCAATCCAAAGCATGACCTCTGGGTTCTCTCCAAAGCATAGGAATGGCAAAAGATATACAGCATGAACCTTTTACCCATGCCGAGAGAAGCCTGACATGTGACAACAAATATGGGGGGGGCCAACTTTTATCCTGGTCACCCACTTTACAATGAAAGTAATGCTCCTAGCGTTTCTTAACGAGGGGTGTGAAAGAATGTTTTTCGTGTTATAAATGTCAATTCACTGCAGTTGTAGCAGAAAGAATTCAAACTATTTACACAGTTTCTCAGCATAATCATGGTGGATGGGGTATCAGCACAACACTTTAATATACAAAAAAACATTATCTCAACAGTGAAAAAGACCCTGTTTACACATTGAGTTCTCACCTGCAACTGACAGAGAACTGCTACTCAGAAGTGAGCAGTCTGAATGTCCCAACATTTCCAGTCATGTTTCTGAAGGCCCCTAGGGACTCATTTATCTAGGCCTGTGCTTTCAAAAAGAAGCCATTGCACTTCAAAAATAATGAAAATAGCTGTGTTTGTTAAACTTTTTGTTTCAAATGCTCCACAGAGCACTGGTACATATATATACTGAAGTAATGATATGTGAGTATGCTGGGGCAAAACAAACTATGGGTGATAAGAGAAATTCTGAAAACATATTTCGATTCAGCATGCAAAAATAAACAAGATATTTTTTTCCATTGTTGACCAGCATTATGGGCAGTGATAAATGCCAAATAGAAGTCAGCAGAGAGAGAGTTTCTCCAAAACTGACATGCCTGACCCTTATCTGAATGGCCTCAGAACATTTATGAATGAACCATGGATTGAAAATGTCATCTTGGAGGAGTAGTTGGGGATAAATGCTTCCATTCCTGCAACAATAACCTCTGCTGTATGTTTGGCAGAGAGAGATGCATCACCACATTAGAGACATAAAAACCAGTTCAGTAAATAAATAGAGACGTTTAAGGGAATGGGTATGCAAGACATCTCAAGATCAAGGAAGTACGCTTTAATATGCAGGTTACAGGTACCATAGGTAAAACAAAGAGCTCCATAATTCTGGTACCAAATATGCCAGCATGTAATGATATACCTGCATTGAGAGGGCTTAAGCCTTTGCTGAAGTGCCATTTCTGCCAAAGCAGACATGTCCAGATTTATTGTAATAATTTCAGAAATTGCCTGCAAAGGAAAGGCATGATATTGTCCATAAAGCACCACTCTGCTTGAACTGATTTAATGACTCAAATCATCAGTTATGTAACTGATGGAAGAAGGCTTATAGCACTGTTCAAAGATGCATAATGAAAAATTCAAACTGGCTGCACCAAGTGCTCAAGTCTGCTGGTCTTGGGTCTAGTCACAGAGACAGTCACCTACATCTTTAAGTTAGGAATGACAGTTTGAGCCTGAAGCTATGTATGTGGGCCCTCCAAAATGGAGTCTGCACAAAACAACACTTCATACTGTTGCAGTCAAGGCTAGAGGAAAAGGTATGAGCAAATGGGTCAAGAAATATGCCCTGCTAAACCCAGAAAGTAACAAATCTTTCAGTTCTAAGACATTAATAGATCAATTTGGCTATGAGGGCCCAAGAGCTAATTTGTTCCAGGTAACTTTGTCTCTGGCCAAAAAAGTTTATGAAGGAGCTCTAAAAGAAGGAAGAGTCATGTCATTCTGCTTCCGAAGGTCTTTGCAGTTGAAAACTTGCCTTGCATGAGGGACAGTGCTGTTGGCTGAGAGGTATAAGCAAGGAACCAGTATCCTCTACTGCCATTATCTCGTCAATGTCAGACTCTTGATGACACAATGTGTCACTGACCAGTGATGCCAATAACTGTGTGAGAAAGCTGTATAGAAGATGAAGATGAGAGGATGCATAGAAAAACAGTGGGTAGATGCCAGGTGGTAGGATATAAAGATGATACCAAGTAGGTGAATGGGTGAGGTGATGGGTGAAAAGAGTGAATGAGAATGCATGACTGGATGGGAGCAAAGGTGAATGGCTGAGGGGTTACTGTCAGTACATCATAGAGTACAGTAAAATAAAAGACTGGTCACAAGGGCAGTTAAGACATTCATTTATGATCTCACTGTACAATATTTTTACTTCATTTCCTGTGAAGGAGATTTTCATAGACAAGGTAAATGGGCCTAAACTACTCTTAAGTAAAAGTATAATGAGATAAACCAGTATGAAATAAATTGCACATACATTTGCATATGTGTGTAATCTGGACTACACAAGAAGTGAGAAAACAAACTAGCATTGTCTGGCCATCCTTAACCATAAAATCTTTATCAGACATAAAATGGTAGGTGTTCACTCTTAGGTTACCTGGAAAAGAAGTTTGAGTAGGTAAGAGGTTTTTACCTCCAAATATCAATCAAACTGCAATTGTATTAACACAGAAAACTACACTAAAGAGGAAGAACTCAAGTGCCTGAAAACTATATATAGTCGGGTTTGAAAAAAATAATCTACGTACGAGTTCTGTGGCCTCTCCATCTGTTTCCTGATGCTACCAACTGATGCAGGGGCCAGTGATTAGGCATGGGGGCAAGCAGAGAATGTATATGTTATCTTTTTTCTTTTCTTTCATGCATTTGCCCTGTCTCCTGTGAGGCACGGTGGCATCAGAAATGGATGATGGCAAACAAGTACGAATATGTACATGTGTATATAAGTCCGTGTATGTATGTGTATATGTACTTGTATGTGCATATTTGTATATATGGGTACATGAGTAGATGTGTCTTTCTTCATCTATTTCCTGGCACTACTTCACTGATGCAGGAAACAACAATCAAGTATGAAAATATCTTTTTTATAATCTTGACTATCTCAAGTTTTCTGCTGGACTCAAACAGTTATCCTTTTCCTACCACAGGAACTAATAAAAGGAATATAAAGTATACCATACTACTAAATGCAGAGATTGTAGATAATTTACATACAAATTACCTGTGTGCTGTCGTTGTGGATGAAAGGATGGTGTTCCCTGGCCACTAAAAGATTCATGTGCCGAAATGCTGTAAGGCAAAGAGGGTTCATGTGATGCTGTTAAGTCAATAGGTGTTTGGAAAGGATGTGGATGGCAGACCTTTGGAGGAGCTATAACTGAAGGCTGGTTTGTATTTCCAATATCCTGCAAAACTTGTCTCTGAGATAAGGAAGAAAGTAAGTGATCCCAGGATGAAGAATTACTTAGCCCATATGAATCGGCTCCACCTGGAGCAAGAGGGAAAGAATTACCACGTGAAATATTTGTACTTGTATCCCATAAGCTGTCTGTAAGACTTTGGTAAGATGGAAAGAGGTCACTTTTTGAATTTTTGGAGTCCATTGGGCCAGCCGATACTAAACCAGATTCATTTTTACAGGTTCCTACAAACCGTGTAAATGTTGGACAAACATTTTCTTCATCACCTATGGCAGGAATCTTATCAACATTTGGGCTTGACTGCCTGAATGCATTGCCAGCTAAGCTAGAATTCAAGGAGTTTCTCATATCACAGGATATCTGACTTGGATTAATCAGTGGCACCCATGGATCTTTTAACTGCTTTTTATCTAAGTTCAGGGTCTTAGATGGACTTTGCTCTAATTGCCAAAAGTCTGTGGATTTTGACTGTAGCAATAAACTCTTTGAGGCAACATCCTTTTCAGCAGGGAGGCTCTTCTCAATTGTTGGGCTTGCTGACTGTGTGGAAGATGGGATGTGAATCGTACTTATGTCATTTTCTTCAATCAGCTGCTTCCAAAAGGCACTTGTTAGTTTTTGACTATTGTTAATATCCTTACTGCATTCTGAAAGTGATTGGCTCCACCTACATGGCCTGCAATTCAAATGAAACATAGTTATCTAAATTGTTTTATATAAACTATGACAAGTGCAGTAATTCATTAAGTGTATAATAAGAAAAACCAAAGACAGGTTCTAGTAAAATAATCAATCATGTCTAAGAGGGTTTACCATATCATTCAAACCTCTTATAGCCTCTCTCATTTCTACTCTATACATAAAATTAACCTCAAAAGTAAAACAACTCGGTAAATGCTATCAACTGTTCTGAAAACTTTGGTTTCCTACAAAATATTACTGAATAAGAACCCATTCACGATACACAGTTCTATATTTAATCAAAAGGTCAGGTTTTGAAATTTGAAAAAATTAAAATCTCCAAGGAAATTGAAGTTAAGATCCTCTAACTATCAGTGTTTCTAAGAGGGAAACCCTTCTCTATCCTCTCACATAGGTAGTAGCAGCTTGCTTGTTTCAGGTCACCCTTCAGCTCATCACAGCCCACTATTGAGATGACAAAACACACAATATGCACACAATATGAAAAAAGAATCATGAATCATGGTTCAACTTCTCTTAATTTATGAGAAAAACATTTACCCTACTGGCCAATCCTAAGAATGCAATAAATTTCAAAACCTTAAACTAGTGTCATTCGATGTAAAATAACCTATCAAACTCATAAATTTTTATGAATTACAATTTAAGCTTTCCTAGTTTAGGAAAACCATTATTTACCAGACTGACTAATCCTAAGTATGGATGGGTGAAGCAGTAGTTGTCATTTACATGGCAAGCCCCTAGAGACGTCACATGACCAGACACTGTGAGCATTATTGGAATACTGAGGCCTCCAAGTAGCTCCAATAACAGGGAATTCAGCTTATGGAGAGAAATTAAGTTTGCAGATCGATGTTCATAGAACCTATTATAAAACACTTCAATGATGTCACTAACATTTATAGCACTGATATGGTTAAGGTTTGACCCCAGGGCTCTCCCAGTGAGCTCCAGTTTATTCATATACTCTGTGAGTGAGTGACAGGTTTCACAAAATGCTGACATATCTGCAGAAACTGAGAAATCTTTCCAGTCAGATATAAATGAAAGAGAAGGATTTACACAACAAACAGGTTAAACATCTCCAAAATTAATTTGATGTGGCAAGCTTGCAGAAATGCAATTCATCATAAACATATAAAAGAAGGGTGGAAACCCTGTCCTTCCTGTATCCCTCAAATAATTCAAAGAAAATTCAAGACAGATTGAGCATTCTCAATTGGAAGCAATACTTTAAAAATGCCATTGGTAAACTACTTTCTTTTAGATTTGAGTTGATATGTGTCTAAAGGCTATTAGCTGGAAAATCATCAATGCAAAATAGGCAGCAGTCTGCAAAGAAAATCATTCATCTCTCCCCTTAAGAGGTACTGATGAGGTAGGGGTCCTCCAAAAACAACCTCGAAGAATAATAAGAATAGCTGTCTGATCTCATGGAGGGCTTGCTTGCCATCAAACAAGATTACCTTTCAGGGAGAAGATTATCATGGTGAGAAATCAGAGACAAATCAAAATCAAGCTCCATGTGAGTGGATGTCTAATTCATTTGACCATCATGCAACAAGGACACACAGACAATACATATATACACATGTACATAATTCATACTGTATGCCCTTATTCATTCCCTTCGCCAGCCCGCCACACATTAAATGACAATCCCCTCCTCCTGCATCTGCACAAGGTAGAACTAGGAAAAGACAACAAAGGCCACATTCGTTCACACTCAGTCTCTAGATGTCATGTATTATTATCATTATTATACTTTGTCGCTGTCTCCTTCGTTAGCGAGGTAGCACAAGGAAACAGACGAAAGAATGGCCCAACCCACCCACATACACATGTATATACATACAA
>JAUTXX010511868.1:0-11893 GCA_032273605.1 Panulirus laevicauda | reverse complement strand
GACTTGCAAAGTTCTTTGGAGACGTGGTAGCGATGAAATGATGGTGTATTGTGTATATATATACTTCCCAAGAAACCAACCGTTCACATAGCGTAATATCTTACCGTCCGGAGTATCTGGCTCAATTTTTAAAGACGTGTTCATGAAGGGAAGTGAACGTACTCCTTTGTCTTTCCCTTTTTTCTCTTCTTTCGCAGTTATGACCAACACCAGTACAAGGAGCACCATCTTTTATGGGCGACATTAGGAATTGGTGTTGTAATCTGGGCCACTGGGAAGATAACAAAAACCTGCAGACAGACACAGTCTTTCATTTGCTACTTAAAACCGGGATGATGTTTGGTAAGAAGAAACTCTCATTTCCCCGGCAGCTGCAAAAATTAAGAAGTCAGGTTACAGACCGTATGTAAGATGCATTCGCGCCTGACCCAAACACGGAGGTGTGTCAAAGATACATTTATGATGTCAGATGAGCCCGCCTGTGGAATACACAACGAACCCCAGTCTGTCAAATCAAGTAAGACGATGGCTTGAGTACTAGGTTTTGAGGCAGGAGAGGAGGGTCATTAATTAATGACCCCTCGAAGTTTTTTTGTGTACCCTCCAGACTGGCCGACTCCGGTGTGTGTTCGTCAGCTAATGAAATCCTTTGGAATTAACGAGATGGATTGTGTCAGAAGGTCTGTTCTTACCCATATGGTTGTAGTGAAGTATCTGGGTTGTTGTGACTGGTTATAAAACCCTCGCACATTATTCGCTTAAGCTTAAGTGCGAGAGAGATGCAACTTCTAATGTATTTATCGAGACGGTCGTTTGTAGAATTGACAGGCACGGAGAACTACGCCAACTAAGGGAAGGAGGGAGTAGGGTGGCCACGGGAATAGCTAGGGAAGCCTCGAAAACATCTTTGGCGTAAACATCCCAGGCTCGAGGCCGTTCATATACTAGGAGGGTGAGGTGCATCAGTATGCTAGTATGAAGAGCGTAAGTGTTCAGAAAAACATCATCATCATCATCTTTTTGTTGACTGAATGTCCGCAAAGTCAACTCGACTATTTTTTTTAAAGATGCACTGGATTGTTGTGTTGTACCCACTGCAGTTAAGGTCACCCGACGTTCTTACTTAACAGATCTTTTGTACACGTATCAGCGAAGGTGGGATGATGTCTGTTTGTATGCGACATTTTCTTCGGCCCTGACATGAAGGCGTAGCTCAGACTTATTTCCTTTAAGAATATTAGTTCATTTTTGGGCCACCAAGAAGACGTGGTGAATTATATCCATAGTTATTCGGGCTTTTTTTTTTGTTATGGTACCGATTACAAGTGATTAAATCGCGGTAGTGAGAAGGCAAGCATATTACTCTTTTCCCGATGCCGGCATCGGGCAGACCCTGAGCTCTGGAATCATTTTCCAGTAAAATAAAAAATGAGTTCTCTGCTGGCTGGCGCTGTGCTGTGGATTTTGTCCCCAGAGAGTTGTGGGTCACACTGTTCTTTTCATTTGTTTTGGTAAACGTTTTGTCTCACACTTTATTTTCATATTCGTAATATAGAGCAGGATGTTATAAAGAATTAAGATTAAACCATGATATGGATACCAATTGACTAGAGTATCCAGATTATATATTCCCTCCTCGATGGTAACTTAATTATTAAGGTGATAATTAAGGGTGGGAAGCTGTGGAGAAGGTGGGGTTTGTTTGCGTGGCACCTTTTTACATTTGCTCGTTGTCAGAACCTCGTTAGGGCCCAAACCTCCTTGCTGAAAGGTGGGCTGGCTCGACATGGCCCAGCAGGTCCACGCTCTCAGGGTACGTGCTGACGGAGGACAGAACGGGGGACGGGGGGAGGGGAAGGGGTGTTCCAAAGGGCTTGGCGAGCAGGCACGCCCTGGCCCTCGTGAGTCGTGTCCCTCGATGTTTGTTGAGGGTTTACCGGTCTAGTGTTGTGACGTTGGATGTCATTGCCTAGTATGCTGGAAGCACGGGGAATGTGGACGTGCCCGGAACACATATGGTGTAATGACTGGTTTATTTGCATAGAGTGAAGCAGATGTGCAAACGGCTTTTGGGTGTGTATAGCTGCTGTTTGTGTGTGGTGTTCCCGGTGTCACACGTTTCTATCGTTTATATGTGTTCCTGTTTACGCGTACCCCGCGACTTGCCCTGTTGTCTGTTACCCTTGCATTATAATCGTAATGTTTCTCCTGGTGGAGGAGGAGCAGTGTTAAAGGTTGGAGTGTAGAGTCGCCAGGGGGAAAAACACTACTGCACCGTCAGTATCATTCCCCAGGGCTGCGACAGCCAGCATGGTCGTCCAGCAGTGGACTGTCAGCACTAGACAAACGTAAATAAAGCGGGAGTTTTCTCTGGTAACACGGCTTGTTTGTACGGCAGTGTAGGGCAACCCCCCCTGTCTCTCGCAGCAGACCCACGCTACTACTGTCCCTGTCGCTACTCTGCCTTCTCCCCTTTATGCTTGTTTCCTCCTATGGCCCCCATCTCTTATTCAGCTTGCTCGCAACCTCTTTCAGAGCCAATAAGTCCCATCTTTTATTCTCGTCTCCCTCCTTGCCTCCCTCCCTTCTCTTGCTCTCTCACCCGTATCCTCCACTTCTCTTCCATCCCGTTAGTGGACAGAGAGCCCAGCCTCCCATCTCTAGATCCTTCGTTTTTCTTCCCCTGGCTGCACTTCTGCTCTGGCTCTATCTGTCTGGTTGTTCGGCCGGGGAACTTTCCATACATGTGTCACCCGTAAAGGAGGGAGATAATGTTGTGGTTGGGATGTTGAAGGTGGGGGGTTTTGTCTTCGCTTACACATAGTGTCGATGCGACGTTGCTGACGCTCTTTTGTGAGCTCGTGTGTTCATGCAGTAGGATTTGTGGGTTTGTGCTTTGTTGACAACGCAAGCGTTGTGGACTTGTGCTTTGTTGATGCAAGCGTTTTGGACTTGTGCTTTGTTGATGCAAGTGCTTTGGACTTGTGCTTTGTTGATGCAAGTGTTGTGGGGATTTTTGCTTTGACGACGAGAGTGTTTTGGGCTTGTGCTTTGTTCACGCAAGTGCCGTGGGCTTGTGATTTGTTGATGTAAGTGTTGAGGGTTGTCGTTGCTCAGAGGCGAACTTCCAGCTAATATCTGCACTGGTCAACCAATCGACAGAGCTGTATCACAGCTGCATCCAGGAATGAGGATGGCGCGAAGGTGCCGTGTGTATATGTATACCATAACTCATGTGTAGCTTTCAGAGGCTCATGTACCCAACAGCTGACTCTCAGATCACGATGTGTTGTTGATGCCCTGGTAACTCTGGCTGTTTGCTGCTGCGGTCTGGATTACCGTGGCTGTGAAGGTAATTATTGAGTGATCTTAAGGTCAGCTGAAAATTCAGGGTGTGTGGCGATCTACCTTATTTTTAATGGAAGCTTTTGTTTATAACGAGAAATCTGTGTTACTTGGAGACGCGATATTTTGATATCTTGATCGTGACCTAATGCGCTTGATATAATATTTGCTTAGAATTATATTTGACCTTATTTTGCAGTTGGTTCTTTACAGTGGGGTTTCAACCTGGTTTAGTTCTAGTGGTGTAGCCGCTACCTGTGGCTTTCCTCTTATATTTTTGGCCAAAAATTTCCCCCTTGTTGAATATCAGTTACAGTGGCATTAGCAAATTAAATTTCGTTGGTATGAATATGTAGATGACCTTGTTATTTAATGACCTATACGCAGCCGCTTTTATTATGAAGGGTCGTAGTTGTGATGCTGCACCATTCGCTGTCCTCTTGTCTCCCTCCTCCCTCGTAACAATGGGGAAATGTAATTTCTCACAGAGGTGGTGTGTGTGTGTGTGTGTATGTGTGTCGTCATCTCCAGGTTGACTGACCATGGTGCGGGAATCACCCTCTTCTTCCTCTTCATCATCATCCTCATCCTCATTTCCACTATCGTTATCTCTGTTATCATCATCTCCATTATCATCACCGTCATTATCATCCACATCTCCATCATCTTCGTCATTCTTGAAGACAGAATCCTGCATGATCCTTCCCACCAACTAGCCAGCCATTTTGATTACCACAACCACCACGCTGGCGACTTGGGCATTACTACACAGTGACGGAGACCATCTCGGCCCCCCGCCTGAAACATCTCATTCCCTTCAGAAAACATTATTACTCACCTTGTGAGCTACACGTATCAGTCATCCTCCCTTCCCTCACCCTCTACACCCTGACAAGTCCATTAACAGCATGTCCATGCATCTCGCTCTACGACTTTTGAGTTTTTTTTTTTGTGTGTGTGTAGGAATACGTCTGATAAAGTTCCTACTGCATTCCAGAGAAAAATTCCGAAGTTTACAACATGTTGACATGGCCTCCGTCCTCAAGGGAGCGAAGGTATTCCCCAAAAAGCTACTAACCATTATATCCTTAAGTACACATGCCAACAAGGTTGTTTGAGAGAGCATTAGGAAGGAAGTAAGACGAGTCATCGTGACGACCTGAAGTCCCCTCTTGGGATGTTAACATACCTGTATCTGGTACACCCCAAGTGTCACAGTGGGGAGAATCCCTTTCCATTAACGCTGCAAGTGGACTCTACCCAACCTCGAACTTGCTTGGCGACGTTGCCGAAATCCACTTTGTCATGAAACCTGCACTTGTGACTTGAATATGGTTAGATTTCTCTCTTCGAATGAAGGATCTGGTCAGTGATGTTGCCGTTGAGGAAGAGTTTAGAACTAGACGTATTTAGCGTAGAAGAAAAGGTTTAATAAGGTTGATTTGATACAGGCGTTTGCAATGATCATTGGGTCTTAACAGTCTTGAATTTAGCTGTTGTTTAAGGCTGGATTAGCTCGAATTTCATTTGTAGTGATAGATAAAGTTTTACTTCTTCGAATGAGGCAATCTCTCTTTAACAGGATTGTTAACATTCTAAATGATTTACCAATATGAGTAATTGAAATCAACTCCATAGATTTATACAAAGATGCTTGATGAAGATTTAGCTTTAGGTTCACAACTGACTTTACTTTGCTCCTTCTTGGATTGTAAAGTTTCCAGGTACTTTATTCAGTGCTTCTGATCTCTCCTGCTATCACAGACAGCCTCGAAAGGAACCATTGGTATGTTGCTGTTTGCTCTCCCTTTGTATTCCTTTGTACTTGAGGACAAAGAGATTGTTGATTTTTATCTACTCAGATAACATAAAGTTCCTCGACAAATGCGATCTTGGAGATAGCGCATGAAATAAGACAAATGCGATGGTCGAGATAAGCCATGCAGTTGGTGCGAAAGGACAACCCCACCCCCACCCCTCCATCTCCATATCAACATACACTCGTCTGATATTTACCTCAGCTCAGTGTATCATGTCATATCATCTTTCGCCGGATGACAAGCATAATTGTCATGGCAGTTTCCTCGATTGAAAGACACAGAAAAAACCCTTTTGTTGATCAGTCTGAGTGGTTTGGGTCCATATCTTAACACACACACAGACACACACAGCTGGGTGTGGAACCCTACCTTACCTCATGATAATTTCTGGAGGTTTTCACTCCTCGCGGCTAGGCCTGTGACCGAGCTACCAGCTGCTGCTTTTGCACATCAGATGTTGGTCTGCGCTCCAGGGGGGGTCAGTCTGCGACCAAGCTCGCATCGTTCGGTCTACCGTTAGCATGGCAGGATATTGGTGGCCACGTCTCGTGTATTATATTTGTCAGGATATCATACGTCTGCCTTAGCACTTAGAGGAATTGAAAATTCGGGGTTCCCTAGGTAACTTTAGGGAAAAATCACATAACCCTCCAAGGCTAGCGATGCTCAACCTTCCAGTAAACAGAAATATCGTAATGTAGGCGGACTTCTTTACGTAAGGACTCGCCATTTTCTTCCTGGCTGTATGAGATTAAGGATGCACCGGTTATCCAGGAATGAAAACTGCAGCAGTATGGAACAGTCTGATGCACCACTTGCTCAGCAGGGAAGCCAAGTCACGTGCCTCAGAAATCACCATAGATGGTATGGTAGCGAAGTGGTGTTGTGAAAGTAGGAGTGCGGGTGAGGATAGGGATGAAGCTGAGGATGATAGTGAAGATGTGAAGGATGAGGAAAGCCGTGGATGATGGTGAAATCTTAGAGAAGGGTAATGCTGTGGAGTATAGTGAGGCTGAAGATAAGGATGACTTGATTTTTTTCTTTTTATTCTTTCAGCTTAAAGCTGCGAATGTGTTAAGCTTGTGTGGATGATAGTGAGGTAAAAGATGATGGTCTAGATAGGGATAGTGACACTGCACGATGATTGGGATGAGCATAACGAGTCCGTGGGTGATAGTGACCACTGGGTGAGGGTGGTGGTGGTGTCGGCGGCAGGTGAGGGTGGTAGTGTGATAGGTCCGTCCTCTCCACCACCACCAACACTACACTTTTCAGGTGGTGGTGGCACCTTCGCACCGTCCTCCCCATCACCACCGCCAGATTAATTCCCTCCCTGGCGTCATCATCATCGCTCTCCTGCCTGGCTGCTCATCAATTTTCCTCCCGATCTACAACGTGTACTCAGCTCCATTTAATTCTCACTCCCCGCCCCGCGTCTTTTCCTCTCTCTTCGCCAGCCTTTTCCCTCCCCTCGCCACTCGTTCCATCTCTTCACTACGCCTGCCGATCGTTCTCATAACATCCACCCCATCTCCTCTCCACTACCTTACGTGCTGCTCCCCCCCACACTCCACTCCACCTTCTCACTCCCAGTGGTGTACTCCCACACCACTACAACGCTCTTTCCTTTACCCTCCCACTCGATGTAGGTCCACCTCCACTGTAGAGATCCGTCCTCCATCTTCCACGCCCATCCCACTGTCTCTCCTCTCCTCCTCCCATCGTACCCTGCTTTACACTTACCCACCTTCTCCCCCCATCCTCCCACACCAAGCTGCACCCCTTTCTTCCCACAACCTCACACCCCTCACCCCGCGTCCCTTCCTGCCGTCGGCCTGTTGGGGAGGATCGGGACGGCTACCCACCAAATTATACGATCCTTGGGCGGCGTTCCTCGCAGCACATTGACAGTCCGATTTGTTAGGGTGACACCGGGTGATTGTGGCGGTGACGCTGATGATAGTGCCGGGGACCCTTATAGGCTCCGCCAACCACACCAGCTTTTTTAGATGATGAGGGGGGCAGGCAAGGAGGAACAGGGATAAGGACGGGGATCCTTTTTTTTTTTTCTAAGTGTTGCCTCAGCGGTCGACAAGGGTTTAGGGGTCGTGGCAGACGTCAGAGCTGTCTTTGGACTTGGAATAAGCGATCGTTTGGACTGTGTTAAGGATTGTTGAACGGGTTGTTTGGGCTGAGGAGTGTTAAAAGGGGATGTTAAGCAGTGTTTATAAGATTGAATGAGTAGTTAGAAGGGGTAGTTTGGGTATGGGGAGAGCCGACAGGGGTGTTTGGAGTGATTAAAAGTGTTTTAAGGGTTTAGAATAGGTCAGGGAAGAGGTTGGACAGAAAGCAGAGCTCCTGGGGAAAGAGTATGAGGCAGTTTCGATGTTTATGGAGTTTAGAAACAAGCAGACACTCAGTGGCCGGCGTTGTTGACGTTAGCAGTGTGGCTGAGTAGGTGGATGCGGCTGTTGGTAGGTCCACCTCAGGCGATGGACGGATGGGAAATGGATACGTGGGAGTCATGATAAAGCGAGGGAGAACTTGGTGACGAGAGCGTCGTGGGTGACTGAGGGAAGGAATCGTCGAGCAGAAGAGATGGAGGTGAGTGCAGTGAAGGAGGAGAGATGTCAGCACCAACGACTGACACGACATAAGTGGACCATCAAAGGTGCATTAGTCGGGGATGTCATGGCTGTGCTTGGGGTGTCGGTGGGTCCATTAGGTCGACAGGCCGTCGTAGCTCAGCCCACCGTAGACCAGGTAAGAGTAATCGTAAACACCCGTCGGGGGAGTGCCTTTGCTCACCTTCCCGATAACGTAATCTTTTGACTGGGTGGTTCCTGGAATGTTAGGCTCGAGTTGAGCGATCATTTTTGACCCGCGCGCGACTCTCTCTAAAGGAAGACGAAAGTGCTTTGAGGTTGCATCTGAGCATCTTTGATTTTACGGCTCCACGGAAAGGGAGGATAAAGAGAGGTTGAGGTATATAGATACCTGAGGGTTGTAGGAGGTAGCGACGGTGTGGGGCTGACACCGTCGCGCTTTTAGCATCCAGACCTTTGGTGGCGGGTGAGGAAGGGCGTATACCTCAGCCAGCAACACACGTGGTTTGAAGCTTGTGTTGGCGGAGGCTGGAAGGTTCATCACCTTGCTAGGAGGGATGGGAGGGGTTGGGGGATGATGGGAGGAGGGGGAGTAAGGGGCGAAGGATGGGAGAAGCGTGATAGGACGACCTGATTATCAGGGGATGACCCGATGGTTTAAGTGCTGGGACAAGACCAGTCTACCCGGAGGAGACGCCGACGTTATGAACTTCTCTTGAGGATAATCCTCAACGCAGGCCTCTCTCCCAGCGCCGCTACAGGTGGAGGATGCGCGGTGCGTTAGAGGTCGAGGCGGAGTGCTCAGGAACTTGAGGATGATGTGGGTGCGTTAGAGGGCGAGTTGGAATGCTGAGGATGTAGGGTGCGTTCGAGAGTAAGGTGGAGTGCTCAGGAGCCTTGAGGATGAAGGGTGCGTTAGAGAGGGTGTGATGTTTGTGATCAGGAGCCCGAGCATGTAGGTTGTAGTCTTAAGGTTAGGTATGAGTGCATGGCAACCTGAAGTAGTTATGTAGGATGTAGTTGATGGATCGCTACCTTCAGGATCTGCGTGTGGCTTGGGGCAGGAGGCTATATACCAGGTGTACAGTGTTCGGACATTGTGAATGTGAGAGGCCCCTGTCGTGTACGGCAAGGGGGAGTCGGGGGTGATGGGAGTCGCAGGTATCCTCCCCGGGGACCCTGCCTCTGTAAGGACCGTAGGGTGGAGGGAGGGGGAGGAGTGGAGAGTTAGAGAACACTACAGTATCGATTTCTCTTTATGTACCCAGAATTAAACGCTCTGTTAAAGTAGTTTTAGGGATTTCCCAACATGTCTAAAGGTACGTGATGTTGGGAAGGAGAGGAGATGCGGTCGGGGAAACTGGTCGTGGAAAAGAAAATGTTTCAAAGGATTCCATACTGATCCTGCTGCTGGGTGTAGCGCATCGCAGCCATGGAGCTGCAGGAGTCTCTGGATGGAGGTTCCTATGGTTGTTTCATAGTGTGTGTGTGTGTGTGTGTGTGTGTGTGTGTGTGTGTGTGTGTGTGTGTGTGTGGTAGCATTTTCCAGTTATAGAGTAGTTGAGGGCAATTAGCGAGAGCACCGCGCTGTCCTGGTGTGAGAGGAAGCCAGCCTCTTACGATTTTTGGAGGTGAAGACAGGCGATTATTTTTTTGGGGGGTGTTAATGGACACGCGTGCATGCCTTTTACTCCCACTTGCTCTGGGGATTACCCCAGTACCCATTGCGTTACCCAAGGTCCGCGTCAGTAAAGGATCGGTCTTCGTGGGTCTTGAAGAACTTTGTTCTCTGCCTGAACAGGGCGATCTTTCTTCGCGGGATCTGCTGGCCAGTCGATCTTCTCGGGACCTGCTGGACATTAAACCAACTGCTTCTCGACGTCGGATTATTTTCCTCGACTCTGAAGTGCTGGACGGTACGAGACGTTTGTGGCCGGAGCTGATGCACGGATACAGAGTGCTCTCGGAGACCTCCTGGCAGTGATTGCTGCAAGTAGTGGCCAGTGACCGATCGTCCCTGTGGAGAGTGTCTGCCTTCTGAGTGTGTGGTAGGCGTTTGTCAGCTCGGTGACCGGGCGGTGTCTGCATTGTGAGTGTCAGATTAATGTCTAACTGGTACATCGCTGGGCAAATTTATGCTAATCATTTGGGGTGGCGGCACTCAACTGCGACTTGGCGAGCGCTGGGGTTGTAGATGCTGGTGTTCCCTCTCTGTTGTGCTGCTGTGTCGCTGAGGGTGGTGGGTGAGTGGCAAGATGAAGAAGGAAGCTGTAGTCGTGCTTGAATGCACGTTGTGTATAAATGTCATGGATTACCTATCATGTCTGCTTGCGGTGATCGTGTATATTTCTTTTGTATGTATTTGAGTAAGTTGTGTGTATATTTACCTATAATTTGTCGCAAAAATCTGTGAATTCATCCTGAACCACCCATACTGTGGGTCCAGTTAGGATGCTTCTCAAGTATTTGGGGGATAAAACGTCAGTATATAAGAAACGTTAACACACATCTTGGTATGTGACGGCAAGGATAACATTTGTATTCACTGATATTTTTTGGTGTTCCAGCAGGCAGTGTTGCTGGGTATGAGGTTCGTCCGGATGAGAATGCAAGCAAAAATCCATGCATGATCGTTAAGGTTTGAGGAGAGTGCACAGATCCCTGTGTGGTTGTGAGTGATATGAGGAAGGTGCACAAATTCCTGTAGGGTTGTGAGTGGTATGAGGAGACTTGCCTGCGTGGTCGTGTGGGTCCTGTGAGTGCACGAGAGCGCATTGTGGTTATGGTTGGGTTGTCAGAACAACTTTCGTGGACACAGTTCGTAAGACTAGCCTGATACCAGGTCCCTGTATGGTCATAGCTGGTGGAGGATTACCGGTGTATGTGGGCGGGCCCGTGGTTACCTAGCTGACACCCATCCATCACGCCCCTCGTAATGTTACTCCCCTGGTCCTGTGTCCTCGAACGCAGTCACACCTAGTCTGCCAGTGTCCCCGGCCGCAGTCACCTTGGTCTGCCAGTGTCCCCGGCCGCAGTCACCTTGGTCTGCCAGTGTCCCCGGCCGCAGTCACCTTGGTCTGCCATAAGATATTAAACAAGGTGGGGTCCAGTACGCCACCTTGCGGAGGACCAGAGTATCCCATGTTGTAGCGCCTCGGTCTATTGCCCCCGCCCTGCCTCGTTGTCGAGCACGTCTGCCCACCCCTTTCCCATGCCCTGCCCAGGGGCCTCCCATTCCTTCAGTCCCCCAGAAACCCTGCCTTGCATCCACCGTATCCCGATCGGACGTAATCTGTACAGCTCGTGGTGGATATTCATGACGAGTGTTGATGATGATGATGGCTTTACACTTCCTCGGCTTGTCAACCCACCCACTCCCATCCTTCCCTCTTCCTTTCATGGGTAAAACCACTTATCTTCTCCCCCTTTTCATTTCTTCTTTTGTGCCTCTTCTTACTCCCATCCTGAAGCCTTCGTCCTACGCCTCGTTTTCTTTTATTGCGTCCTTCCTCTCCCCCCCCCACCCTTCCCCCCTTTTTTTTCATGCCCCACTTAACCAGCTCCATTCATAGTCAGCGTCCCCTCCGTTTTCCATCTCCTGTCCTTGAGTCATTCTTCATCTCCTCCCCCTTCTCATTCCTTGTTTCAGCCCTTCCGTACTCCGTCACCCTCTCTCCCCGTCTGCCTCCTGTTTTTTTGACATCGTTTGGTTCCCTTGTGAACATGTGGGCACCTGCGATGGACTCTGAGCGACAGCAGCAAAGCGGGGGGCGCCTCACCCTAGATGGATAATGAGCTATGTGTGTGTAATCACCAATTTTCCTTTTGTATTACCAATTGGCGCGGTACGAGAAGGGAATATAGTCATTATGACCCACTTCTTAAACACTACCTGCGATCCGTAACTTCTCTAATGAATGATGCTGAATATAATCACCTTACCTGGCCTGCATTCACTATGCCCATACCAGTGGTTCACGACAGGTGGACGTGGGTGACTTTCTGAATCTAAACAGGGTTGTAGGTAAGCTAGGGTTGTAGATAAGACCAGGTTGATGCTGAGAGGAGATAGATTGTAGGTAAGCCAGGGTTGTAGATGAGATCAGGATGAGGCAGAGAGAG
>JAUTXX010511857.1:0-11894 GCA_032273605.1 Panulirus laevicauda | reverse complement strand
CCACCCTTCTTTATTACCTCATTCATGGAAATGATAAACCCTGTATCTTGTCTCATCCTGGGTAATGACGCACCCTGCATGTTGTCTCATCCTGGGTAATGACGCACACTCTATCGTTCCTCATCCTGAGTAATGACGAACCCTAAATCTTATCTCATCCTGGATAATACCGCACTCTGTATCTTGCCTTATCCTGGTTAATGGCGCATACTGTATCTGTCCTCATCCTGGTTAATGGCGCATACTGTATCTGTCCTCATCCTGGTTAATGGCGCATACTGTATCTGTCCTCATCCTGGTTAATGAGACACCTCTGTATCTTGCTTTATATTTGATAATATGGCATCCTGTATCTTGCCTCATCTTGGGTTGTGACGCACCCTGTATCTTCCCATATCCTGGGTAATGGCGCATCCTGTTTCTTGTCATAATGTGAGAAACGACGTACCCTATATCTTGCAACATCCTGGATAATGACGCATCCTGTATCTTGCATCATCTTGGATAATGAGACACTCTTGTGTTTTGCCTCATATTGGGTAATGACGCACCCTGAATCTTGCCTCATCATGGGTAACGGCGCATCCAATATCCTGCCATTTTCTGGGTAATGGCTCACATAATATCTTGCCTCATCCTGGTTTATGAGATACCCCGTACTTGGCTCATCGTGGGTAACGACGCACACTGTATCTTGCCTTATTCTGGGTAGCGGCGCATCCTGTACCTTGTCTCGTCTTCGGTAATGCGGTATCCTGTACCTTCCCTCATCTTGAGTAATAATGCATCCTGTATCTTGCATCATCCTGGGTAATGACGCAACTTTATCTTGCCTCCTCTTAGGTCATGAAGCGCATTATCCTGCCTCATCCTAGATAATGACTCAACCTGTATCATGCCTCTTCCTTGTTAATGAGGCACCCTGTACCTTGCCTCATTCAATGTAAAGACGCAAATTTATTTCGCCCTATCCTGGGTAATGACCCACCTGTATCTTGCCTCATCCTTGGTAATGACGCACCCTGTATCTCGTCTCGTCCTGGGTGATGAGGCACTCTATATCATGGCTCATCTTAGGTATAGATTCACATTCTATTTTTCTTGAACCTGAGTAATGACGCACCGTGTATCTAACCTCATTATGGGTAATGACGCAACCAGTATCTTGTTTCATGCTAGGTAATGACCCACCCTGTATCTTGTCTCATCCTGGGTAATGACGCACCTGTAACGTGTCTCATCCTGGGTAATGACACTGTAACTTGGCTCATCTTGGGTAATGAAGCATCCTGCATCCTGCCTCATTATGGGTAATAACACACTGTGTCGTGTCTGATCCTGGATAGTGAAGAATCTTGTATCTTGTCTCATCCTGGGTTATAACGCAACCTGTATCTTGCCTTATCTTGGGAAATGAAGGACCATGTATCCTGCCTCATCCTTGGTAATGATGTACCATTGTGTATTGCCTCATCCTGGGTAATAACGCATACTGTGTCTTGCCTCATCCTGAGTAATGATGCACCCACTATCTTGCTTTATCCTGGATAATTACGCACCCTATATTTTGCCTTATCCTGGATAATGACGAACCCATTATCTTGTCTCATCTCGGTAAATGACGTACTCTGTATCTTGCTTCATCCTGGGTAATGACGAATCTTGTATCATGCCTGATCCTGGGCAATTCCTCTATTGTTTCTTGAATCCTCTTTGGTTAATGAGGCACCTTGTATCTTGCCTCGCCTTGGGTAATGACGGGCCCGGCATCCTGTTTCATTATCTGTCATGACGCACCCTGTATCTTACCTCATTCTGGGTGATGACAAACCCTGTATCTTGCCTTATCATGGGTAATAACACAATCTGTGTTTTGCATCATCCTGTGTAATGATGCACCCTGTATTCTGCCTCATCTTGGGTAATGACGCAACCAGTATGTTGCCTCATCCTGGGTAAGCAGGTACCCTATATCTTGCTTCATCCTGGTTGATTACGCATCTTGTATGCTTCCCCATTCTGGGTAATGACGCACCTTATATCTTACCTTGTGCTAGGCCATGACGCACCCTGCATCTTGCCCCGTCGTGGTTAATGATGTACCCTGTATCTTGCCTTATCCTGGGTAACGATGCAACCTGTATCCTGCCTCATTCTCAGTAATGACACACCCTGTATCTTGCCTCTACTAAGTAATGACGCACCCTGTATCTTCCATCATCCTGCGTCATAAGCCTTCCCTGTATCTTGCCTCATATTGGATAATGAAAAACCCTACATATTTCCTCTTCTTGGGTAATGATTGCATCTTGCCTCATCCTGGGTAATGGCGCACCCTGTACCTTATCATAACCTGGGTAATGATGCACCCTATATCTTGCCTCATCCTGGGTAACTAATTACCCAGGATCTTTACTTATGCTGGGCAATGACCATCCTGGGTAATGACGCAGCCTATATCCTGCCGTATCCTGGGTATTGATGCATCCTGTATCTTCCCTTATCCTGGGTGATGGCGCAACCAGTATCATGTCATACCTATATCTTGCCTCATCCTCGGTAATATGGTATCCTGTATCTTGACTCATCCTTGGTAATGATGCACTCAGCAACTTGCCTTATTTTGGGTAATGACGCACCTGTTTATTGCCTTTTCTTGGTTAATGATGTGCCCTTATCTTGCATCATACTGGGTAAAAACGCATCCTGTATCTTGCCTTATCCAGGATAATGACGCAATCTGTATCATGCCTAGTCCTGGGTAATGACACAAGCTGTGTGTTGCATCATCCTTGGTAATAATTCAACCTGCATCTTAACTCATCCTTGGCAATAAGGCACCCTGTACCTTGCCTCATCCTTGGTAATGACGCAGCTGTATTTTGTCTCATCCTGGGTAATGATGCACCTGTATTTTGCTTCATCCTAAGTAATGACGTAACTTGTATCTTGTCTCATCCTTGGTAATGAGGCAACCTGTATCTTGCCTATTCTGGGTACAGAGGCAACTTTATCTTGCCTAATCCTGGGTAATGACGCACCAAGTATCTTGCCTCGTCCTGGGTAATGAGGCACCCTGCATCTTGGCTCATCTTGGATAAAGAAGCACCCTATATCTTTCCTCATCCTGGGTAATGACGCTCCGTGTATCTTACCTTATCCTGGGTAATGACGTACCCTGTATCTTGCGTCATCAGTGTAATAGGGTATCATCAATCTTGGTTCATCTTGGAGAAAGACGCACCCTGTATCTTGCGCCATCCAGTGCAATGAGGCACCCTCTATCTTGGCTCATCTTAGAGAAAGACGCACCCTTTATATCTCCTCATCCTGGGTAATGACGAACCTTGTATCTTGCCTCATCCTGGGTAATGACACATCCTGTACTTTGCCTCATCCTAGGTAATGACGCAACCTGTATCTTGCCTCATCCTCAGTTATGACACACCCTGTACATTGCCTCATTCTTGCTAATGACGCAACCTGTATCTTCCCTCACCCTGATAATGAGGCACCCTGTATCTTGGCTCATCCTGTGTGATGACGCACCTGTATCTTCCCTCATCCTGGGTAATGACGCACTCTGTATCTAGCGCAATCGTGGATAATAAGGCACTCTCTATCATGGCTATTCCTGGATAAAGACGCACTCTGTTTCGTTTCTTATCCTGGGTAATGACGCACCACTTATCTTGCCTCATCCTGGGTAATGACGAATCTTGTATCATGCCTCACCTTGGGTAATGAAGCACTCAGTATTTTGTTTTATCCTGGGTAATGACACACCCTGCATCTTGCCTCTTCCTTGGTAACGACGCACCTGTATCTTGCCTCATCCTGGGTAATGAACAACCTGTATCATGCCTCATCTTGGTTAATGAGGCATCCTATATCCTGCCTCATCCTGGATAAAGACGCACCCATGTATACTGCCTCATTCTGGGTAATAATGCACCCTGTATCTTGTCTCATCCAGGGTATTGATGCACCCTGTATCTTCTTTCATCGTAGGTAATGATGCAGACTGTATCGTGCCTCAACATGGGTAATGACGAACCCTATATCTTGCCTCATCCTGATTAAGGACGCACTGTATCTTGCATCATCCTGAGCAATGATGCACCTTGTATCTTGTCTCATCCTGAGAAATGATGCATCCGCTATCTTGACTTATCCTGGATAAAAACGAACCCTGTATCTTGCCTTTTCCTAGGTAATGACGCACCTTGTAATCTTGCCTCTTCCTGGGTAATGACGCACCCTGTATATTGACTAATCCTGGAAAGTGACGCACCCTGCATCTTACCTCATCCTGCATACTGAAGGATCCTGTAACCTTGTAATCTTGCCTCGTCCTGGGTAATGACGCACGCAGTATCTTGCCTTATCCTGGGTAATGGGGCACTCTGTATCCTGCCTCATCCTTGGTAAAGCCGTACCCTTCATCTTGCCTCATCTTTTGGGTAATCCTGCACTCTGTATATTGCCTTATTCTGAGGAATGAGGCACCCTTAATCTTGCTTCATCCTAGATAATGACGCATCCTGAATTTGCCACATCCTGCGTTATGAGATACTCTGTATATTGCCTCATTCTGGATAATATCGTACACTGCATCTTGCTTGATCCTGGATTATGACGCACCTCAATCTGAGTAATGCGCACACTGCACCTTGCGTCATCCTGGATAATGATGCTTTCTGTATCTTGCCTCATCTTGGGTAATGACACACCCTGTATCGTTCCTCATCTTGGGTAATGACGCACCCTAAATCTTGCCTCATCTAGGGTAATGACGCACCCAGTAACATGACGTACCTGTATCTTGGCTCATCTTGGGTAATGACGCATCCGTACCCTGCCTCATTATGGGTAATAATACACCCTGTGTCTTACCTCATCGTGTGTAATGACGCATCCTGTATCTTGCCAAAACTTGGGATATGAAGGACACATTATCCTGCCTCATCCTTGGAAATGACACACCATTGTATATTGCCTCATCCTAGGTAATGATGCACCCTTTATCTTGGCTCATCCGGTTAATGACGCACCTTGTATCGTGCTTCATCCTGGGTAATGATGAACCCTAAATCGTGCTTCATCCTGGGTAATGACGAGCCCTAAATCGTGCCTCATTCTGGATAATAACACACCATGCATCTTGCCTCATCCGGGGATATGACGCATCCTGTCTCTTACCTCATCTTGGATAATGACGAACCCTCTATCTTGCCTCACACTGGGTAATGACGAACCCTCTATCTTGCCTCACACTGGGTAATGACGCACCATGTGTCTTGCTTCATCCTAGTTAATGACGAACCTTGCATCTTGCTTGATCCTGTGTAATGACTCTACTGTTTCTTGATTCACCCTGGTTAATGAGGCACCCTGTATCTTGCCTCATCTTGGGTAATGACGCGCCCGCTATCCTGCCTCATTATGTTTACTGACGCTCTCTGTGTCTTGCCTCATTCTGGGTAATGATGCACGTTGTATCTTTTCTTAACCTAGGTACTGATGCTCCCTGTATCTTGTTTCATTTTGGGTAATGATGCACCCTAAATCTTGCTTCATTCTGGATAATGATGCATCCTTCATCTTGCCTCATCTTGGGATATTGATGCACCCCGTATATTGCCTCATCCTGGATAATGACTCACCTTGAATCTTGCTACATTCTAGGTATTGAGGCACCCTGTATTTTGCCTCATCCTTGATAATAACTTACCCTGCACCTTGCCTCATCCTGGAAATGATGCACCCTGTATTTTGCCACATTCTGATCAATGACACACCCTGTCTCTTGCTTCATCCTTGGTAATAATATACCCTATACCTTGCGTAATCCTGAATAACGACGCACCATGTATCTAGGCTCATTCTGGGTAATGATGCATCCTGTATCTTGCCTCATCTGGGGCGATGACGCACACTGTATCTTTCCTCATCCAGGGTAATGACGGAGCCTGTACCTTGCCTCGCCCTGGGCAATGACAAACTCTGTATCTTGCCTCATCCTGGGTAATGAGGCACGCTGCATCTTGCCTCATCTGGGTAATGAGACACCTCTTTATCTTGCCTCATGTTGGCTATTTAGGAGCCCTGTATCCCGTCTCATCATGAGTAATGACGCACCCTGCATCTTGCTTCATCTTGGGTAATGACACACCCTGTATCTTGCATCATCCTGGGTAATGGCGCACTCTGTATCTAGTCTTATACTGGGTACTGGCGCACCCTATATCTTGTCTCATCTTGGGTAATGAGGTAACCTTTATTTTGACTCATCCTGGGTAATGTTGCTCACTGTATCTTGCCATATTCTGGGTAATGACACACCCTGTATCTTGGGTCATCCTGCGAAATGACGCACCCTGTATCTTGCCTTCTGTTGGGAAATGATGCACTTTGCATCTTGCAACATCCTGGGTAATATCGCATTCTGTGTCTTTCCTCGTCCATGATAATGACGCAACATGTGTCTTGCCTCATGATGGGTAATGACACCATGCATATTGTCTCATCATTAGTAATGACGCACCCTGTATCTTGCCTCATCCTAGGTGATGACGCACTCTGTATTCTGCTTCATCGTGGGCAATGACGAATCCTGTATCTTGCCTTATTCTTGGTAATGACGCACCCTGTATCTTGCCTCTTCTTGGCTAATGAAGCACCCTGTATCTTGCCTCATCCTGGCTAATGGAGCACCCTGTATCTTGCATCATCCTTGGCAATGACGCAAACTAAATATCGCCTCATCCTTGGTAATGATGTACCCTGTATCTTTCCTCATCCTGGATAATAGTGTACCAAATATCTTGCCTCATCCTGGGTATTGACGCACCTGGTATCTTGCCTTATCCCTGGTAATGATGCACCTGTATCTTGCTTCATACTGCATACTGGGTAATGATGCACCCTGTATCTTGCCTCGTCAAGGGTGATGAAACACTTTCTCTCTTGCCTCATCTTGGGTAAAGACGCAACCTGTATCCAGCCTTATCCTGGGCAATGAGGCCTCCTGTATCTTTCCTCATCATGGGTAATGACGCACCATGTATCTTGCCTCCTCCTGGGAAATGACGCACCCTGTACCTTGCCTCATCCTGGATAATGACGAATCCTTTTTCTTACCTCAACCTGGTTAATGACACACCCTTATCTTACCTCATCCAGGGTAATGACCCTGTATCTTGTCTCACTCTGGGTAATGACGAACCTTGTATCTTGCCTGATCCTGGGTAATGACTCTACCGTTTCTTAACTCATCATGATTTATGAGGCACCTCATCTTGGTTAATGACGCACCAGATATCTTGCCTTATTATGTTTGATGATGTATTCTGTATCTTGCCTCATCTTGGGTACTGAGGCAGACATTGTGTCTTTCCTCACCATGCATCGTACCCGTGATGGCTCACCCTGTACCTTCCCACACGTTGTATCTTGCCTCACTCTGAGTCGTAACCCATGATGTCTCATCCTATATCTTCCCACACATTGTGTCTTGCCGTACCCTGGGTTTTATTTTTTCCCAGGTTTTACCCAATCCAATGTTGCCTTGTCGTGTGTCTTGTCTCACCCTCGGTGTTGCCTCACCCTGGGTCTTGCCTCTTCCTGGGTCTTGTCTCACCCTGGGTCTTGCCTTATCTGGCTTTTGCTTCAACCCAAGTCTTGTCCTTTGTCTTGACTCTGAATCTTAGCTCGCCTAGTCTCTCGCGTCACTGTGAGTCTTGCCGAGACTTAGCACAGAGATCCTTCACAATGACTCCCAAATATTCAGTACCTGCTAAATCCTCTAATCGATGTTGATGAGTCTTAGCACAGGAATATCTTAGATGTATATTGAAAGAGAGATGTAGCATTCACAAGCAAGTGAATGTTGGCCTCTCTACTTGGATTTGGCTTATCATTATTGCTATTACGAGTACCTCCATGTCAGGATTGCTGGTCTTGCTTTCTGTCTCATCAAAAGGGGACTACCGGGCTAGTCCTATCATCTTCCTACAAGCACCAAGCACCACACATCCAATGAACTTTGCTCATTATCGTTGCTCTAACATTTATAAGTATCATCATTAAGAGTCCGTCAAATCTATAGCCCCCAGTCCCCAGCATCATGGGGTGCTAAAAATCTCCGGGTTTTTGTCTGACTCTACTGCCAATGAGAGGGAGGGCTCTAGTAGTAGTTGTACCGGCCTCTCCAAGGACCTATCCTTCTCTGAGAGACCTTCCTCTTTCTAGCAACCTCTCCTCAGTTGAACACCATCTACCTAGTATCTCTCCTGCATCATACTTCTCTCTGAGACATAGATGTCTAATGATGTTCTTATTTGTCCTTTTTCATATATAACTATAAACTCCACTTACGAATCCGGTTCAAAGAAGGTGTTTGTGCTTATTCTAACATAAACAAACTTGTTTCATGCCTCAAAGACCTTGATTGACCAAACCTTGATGTATGTGGCTTAAAGACTGTCTCTCTACTACCACACTTGTCCTCTGTTTCGTCTATTGCTCTCCTGATTCTAGAAGTTTTACATCCTTCTTGTACTATATAAACTCCTGCCATGGGACTGTGATCCTCTCACCCGCAAGCCGACATCCTCTACTTGGGGGATTTCAACGTTCACAATAGGGTATTGTTGAATTCCTCCCATACGGATGGTGGAGGGATCGAAGCCCTTACGTTCTCTATTCTCAATGAATTAGAGCAAATTAAGTACCACCCTACCCATATACCTGACCGCTGTGACCATTTTTCTAATAGTCTGGATTTGCTTTTCACTTCTATTCCATTGCGCTGTAGATACTCAGTCTCGCCCCATTCTCATAGATGTATCTATTCTAACAGCAGCCCCTTCTAAGCGTAAATACTGACACCTTGAACAAAGCTGACTGGAATAACTTAACGTAAACTTCTTTTCTAGCTTTTCTTGGATAAATTGCTGTCTCTTATGTGGTGATGCTTTTATTTCCGCCAAATGCATAACAGGTTATTTTTGCGGGAATGGAAGCATTTATCCCTTCTTCCTACAAGACTATCTATTCATCAAATCCATGGTTTTAAAGTTTCTGCCCTTAAGCTATTAAAACAAGACAATATCGGGCTTGTAAAAAATCTTCCTCTGGTTTCCATTCAGCTTGTATCATTGCCCGTAATCGTTACAAGCACGTTATCCGTGAGGTCATGTGCTATTTTATTCAAAGGAAGTGCGATAACATCTCCTCGTCATCCACTGATAGGTCTTTCTAGTTTTTACCTAAGGGTATCCCTAACAACTTCTTTCGCACTACCGTCTCCTCGCTTTTCCTTTCTGACGGTACCATAGCAACTCTCTTTGGTTACCTCTAAATCCATCTAATATTACTCTAACATTCCTTCACCTCCTGATGCTCCTCTTACTAATCCTATGCATCTTCCCGTAATCTCTTTCCGGACTGTCGGAAAAGCACTTCTTTCTCTGGACACAAGCAATGCTAATGGTCCTGATGGCATCCATTCCCGTGTACTGAAAGAGTGTGCCTCTGAATTTGCAACTGTGCTTGCTCGTCTGTTCTGTTTCTGTTCAAAAACAATAATTTTTCCGTCTCTTTGGAATCATGCTTTGATACATCCCATCCCTAAGAAGGGTGATCGTTCTGACTCCTCTAACTATCGTCCTATTGCTTTGATATCTATTTCCAAAATCTTTGAATCTCTTCTCAACTTCCATATCCTTAAACACCTCAAAAATCACAGTCTTCTCTCTGATCATCAATATGGCCACCGTAAGGCGAGATCCACTGATGCTGTTCTTTCCTATCTTACTAATGTCTGGCCATCATCCCTGAAAGATTTTGGGGAGTCATATGTAGTTGTCCTTGACATATTTAAGATTTTTGGCAGGGTGTGACATCGAGGTCTCATCTCTAAGCTCCCTTCTTTTGGCTTCCCTCCCTCACTTTGCTACTCATATCTACCTTCCTCTCTGTTGATGGATCAGCCTTCCCACTTTTCTCCATCAACAACGGTGTCCCTCAAGGTTCTGTCCTGTCCCCTTACACTTTTTCTCCTTTTTTCAACGATTTTTTCTCCTCCGCAAATAATCCAATGCACTCATACGCTGACGACTTAACGCTGCATTCATCCACATCCTTCAGTTCTGCTCCCTCTTCTCTCACTTGATCGGCATTTCGTCTTGACACAGCTTCCTTAATAAACTCAGACTTGGACAGGATATCTCAGTGGGATACACAAAATCTTGTTAAGTTTAATGCATCCAAGACCCAATTTCTACCAGTCTGTCTATCGGAAACTCCTCACAACTCTCGTCTCTTTGACTGTTCTGTAATTCCACCTCTTGACTCGATGAACATACTTAGCATTACTGCAACATCCACTCTTTCTTGAAAACGCCACATTACGGGAATAGCTACGTCTGCCTTTACGAAACTGTCCTATTTAGATGTCGAAAGTACTTTTCTACTGAACAGTTTCTCGGTTTATACAAAGGAGAACTGCTCACATTTGGGTTGGTTCTAACTCTGTATCCTTACTTGACAGCGTTGAGTCAAAAGCGGCCCGACTTATAAAGAATCCCAAATTTGACCCCCTTGTCCTTCTAAGGGTATTACTTTGGTTTTTGTCCCGAGAGCTGGCTCCTTGTGTGCCCTCACCACTAGCTAGACCAAGCAATACTCGACAAGTTGCTGCGTCACATGATTATTGTGTGGCCATCAGCAAGTCAAGGGAGTGTTATTTTGATACCTACTTCTTTTCCTACACGTCGAGGCTCTGAAATTCTCTACCTCCTCTTGCCTTCCCTTATAATTATGACCTGGCACATTTCAAGACAGGTTTTTGTACCTTCTCGAAAGTTGGTAAATAATTTCCCTTGTCTTTGCTTTTTCCGCTTCATAATTCTCTCTATATTTCAGTTAGGGCCAGGCCTTGACGTAGACTTGGTTAGTGACTGAAGCCTTAAACATAAAAAAGGAAAGGAACCTCCATAATTGACCCTTCATCCGACCACAGACATAGTCCAGGCCCCTATATCAGGGAAAATCCCAAACATAAATCTGAAGACTGACGAACTCCACGTGTTACCCATTGCTCACTCGCTGAGTTGTCCAAGCAAGTGAAGGAAGAAGAGTGATGACGTCACAATGTCACGCGGGAGGCCCCACTCCCCCTTTCCGACCTGAGAGGTGGGAGCTTTCATTGGTCAGACAAGAGAGTAGCGCCTACCGCAGTCAACTATCATTGGTCAATAGCACAATACCAAGTTTTTTTTTCTAACATTGAGAAAAACATATTTTGCCCAATTCTGAATTGCTGAATCCAAAATTCATAAGTTGATTGCAAAGCGTCACACACACGTGTGCTTTTACAGATACATGTAAAAGCCAAGGAAAAAAATAATGCAGTTAATCATAAACGCAGTTTATTCATGCTACTGCACAGTGAATACAATATAGCAATAAGGATCATATAAAACTGCTACAGAAAAGTGAATGTTGTAAGCTATGAATACAGTATATTCTTGTTTATTCATAACATTTTCATGATAAGAATAAAGGAAGTATGTAACTGCTACATAAAAATGTAATGAAGTCTGTGATCCATGAAGTACTCCTTACACATAGTTAAAACTTTTTAAGAACCTAAGAACCATTGTGTATATAGTACTTTTTGGTTGGAAAGTGATGCATGGTACGTGGCTTTCCTTTACTTAAAGTTTAAGTTTCCCTCAGCAGAAAGTAGCAGTAATGGCCAATTGTCCCAGGACAATATTTGCCTTGACTCCTGCGTTCCTTATCTGAAATGTCTTAGCAAAAACGCTCACCGCACTCGTCTCTCACAATACCCGATTAAGAGTTGAAGAAATGCATTTCCAGTGACA
>JAUTXX010511846.1:0-11894 GCA_032273605.1 Panulirus laevicauda | reverse complement strand
TTCCCAACATGTATATGAAGGATTCCTTTGCGTTTATTTGAATTTTAACATTGGAAAAATAATATTCAGAAAGAGATGTAGGGAGGAGCTGGACTTTTAGGGTATTACATAACACCACTTTTATATCTTTTGTTGCATAAGGAACCGACATGTGTGGTTTACAAATATCTTAAGTGTTCGGGACAAACATTCACTGTTTATTACTATATTCAAAGAGAAATGTTTCCAGAACTTTTGATATGAAGCACAACTTACGGCTGAGGTGAGCAGGAACAATTTTCTAGAACGTTGGGTCGAGCAGGAGGAGTGGGCGTGCGTTTCGGACTGTTGTGGATTAAGGAGTGTGCACGCTGGCGCGGCGGGGGCGTGAGTGGCCCAGGAGAGGAGGGGTCTGGGGCGCAGCAGGGGGGACGAGCTAGAAGGCTTGGGTGGAAGCCATCACCACCCTTTGACCGTCAGGAACCCGTCAGGAGGGGTCGGTATAGGTTGTTCAAAGGAATGATGGATCCCTCGTTGCCCTTGTCTGGTGTCTCGTACATCCTCTGGCGATACTTCCTGGAGGCGACAGACACGAGACACACCACTACCGTCATGACGAGGACAATGCCCATTACGGCAGCCACGGCCACGTTGGAAGTCCTAGAGATCCCTTGCATCATGAACTCTATATCTTGAGTGGTGACATGGCAGCAGGAGATCTGCAGCCAGTAGCCCGTGTAGTCTTCGTTGCCAATACAGAAACGGTAATGGGATTCTGGTTTCAGGCGACTAATGGTGAAAGTCTTTCGTGACGGACTGGCCATGCTAGACCTCTTCTCTCCGACTTCGGTGCCATTGGCATCAACCTCAGTGTAGACGATCTTGTATGATGAGAAGGCTCGACGCTCCGTGCCATTCCAGACAAGCGTCACGAAGGTCGACGATACGCGTATTGGAAAGAGGTGAATGTCGATTCCAGTGACGTTGAGGGTTGTTGAACTGCGTGTTGTAGCAATAGAGTTTTCTGCGACGCATGTGTATGACCCTCCATCCGTAGGCTTTAAATGGTAGTAAACTAAAGTCCCTGGTGGGAAAAACCTCCTCCTAACCTCATTTAAAGAGGAATTCACCAAAGACCCATCTGGCAGGATCCAGTGTAATCTAGGTCGTGGGGATCCTAGAGCACGACATTCTAAAACTTGGCGCTCACCGACTTTGCCTAACACTGTTGGTGACTGAGTCAAGTTTAGCACCGTAGGAGCACATTGCTTAGGAAGTTTTGTTGTCACAAGATCTTTCAGGAGCTTGTGTGCTAAGCTGGGTGGGCTTTGGCATACCAAATGCTCCGGCTCACGAAGAACTAGACTGGCATTATCACCAAGACCTGTCAGTTGCCTCAGCCATCGGACGTTACAGTCACATTTAAGTGGGTTTTCGTACAGTGATATCTCTACTCCTTCTGGTATATGTTGAGCCATCTCTTTCTGTAAGCCCAGTAAGTTATTATTATGGAGCTGCAACTCTTTCAGAGAGTCCACATTCATGAACGACAGAGGATCAACGTAGGTTAACTTCTCATTATCATGTATTTGTATTGTTGAGATGTTAACTAGATTGTAAAAGGCTTTCGAGTCAATAATACTGAGTTCGGGCATTTGACATAAACTGATCTTGGTGACGCTGAGATGTGAGAAGTCTAAAGGCTTGATCTTGGTTAGTGGGTTCTGGTCCAGAGTGAGCGTTTCTAGTGCAGGTAGACTCTGGAATGCTGTTGTAGGTATTCTGTCCATTAGATTGTCCTCCATCGTCAGAACCTGAAGGCTAATCAAACCAGAAAAAGCACGTGGATCCACGGTTGAAATCCTATTACCTGCCAAGTGCAGTCTCTCGAGGGAACCCAGCGACCTAAACACCGACACAGGGATGTTGTGTATCCTGTTGTGGGCGAGATTAAGAACCACCAAACGACCCAGACCATGGAACCACTCCTCGTACAGTGACCCCACGAGGTTTTGTTCTAGATCGAGACTCAGCAGGTTTGTCAGATCAACCATAGCTTCGTCCTCGATGTAGTTGATCTTATTGTTAGAGAGAACTAGGTGTTCCAAGGCTTTGGGGCCCATCAGATTGTCATGGAAGATTGTCGATATGGCATTTTTGCCAACATTCAGATACACCAACCGTGACATATTTTGAAACATGCCTCCTCTCCCGATGGACTTGATTCTGTTGCCAGACAAATCCAGCTCTCGAAGGTCAGTGAGCTGTGAAATACTATCGAGAACATGATAGATCGAATTTCTCCTCACACTTAATACCTGAAGATCACTTGGTAATCTCTCCGGGAAAGTTTTCATGTTGGCAAACGAGCAGTCGAATGTGTTGAGCTCCTCATGGAGATGGTTCGATCGAAAGACGCCACAGGAACAGCCCTCTAAGCAAGATGTGTTGTAGGAGTCAGCTCGAAGATCCCCTAAAGCTCTGCCCACCTCGACCGTCGTCCACAGCACCAGCGCCTCCAGCACCACAACAACAGAAGACTGGAGTCGTAACCTCCCAGTCGTCGCTGTCCCCTTCGTCGTCATGGTTACCTGCTGATATTACTGCGCTCACCATATGTGAAGGAAGTTTGCCCGCCGTACCCCTCAGGTTGGTAGTTATGTATCCAGGTCAAAGGCCCTGTAGTTAAGAGGGTATTTTCACTTTACCTCCGTTTATGTAGTTTAAGACATTTCATTTCTTCAAAATGCCAATCTTCAAGTTGCTAGTCGACCATCATATCCGTATTAGACTTCCTTATTGTGTAATAACAGTACCTGTGAAGATATATACGAATACATTAGTGACAACCATCGTCTGGAAATGATACAATTAATGAAAAATATCCTCAGAGTTTATGTCAAAAACTGCACCAAGGAATAGCAACATTTATGATGAATAGCAACCAGAGGTTCGGCGATCGGTCAGTTCAAATTAGTTTTGGTACAAATTCAAATAAGAAAAGGTTGCTTCTTATCAAAATCTATTCATATCTAGAATGAATCAAAATATATTTCACTGTTAAGGAATTTAGGTTTCATGAGGGTGTAAACCTGTGAAAGACTTGGTTATGGCAGGGACTCGATATTGGCCCTTTTCTGCTCGCCTAACGTCTCCACCACATGCTGACTACGGCCCACTCAGGAGAGTGTGCGAACGCTGTTACCTTTGGTGGGAGATGGGTTAGTGGGAGGAAAAGGCTTGAAAGGGCTGGTATTTGTGTGTATGTTAGTGTGTGTCTAAGAATGTTCACCTGTGTGTGTGTGTGTGTGTGTGGGTTGTTCGTTTGGGACAGGGTGAGATTCTACATTTAAAAGATGATGATTGAAATGAAAGTTAGGGCAAATATGGGAAACTTAAGAGCAGAAATATTATTCCTGAATGATGTATTTAGTGTTATATCAGGCATTGTTTTTTTTGTAAAATTATCTCTGAATGAAATAAGAGACATCATGATAATCATAAAGAACATGAATAAAGAAATTAATGCTCTTCATATTTCGCAAATTGTTACGATGATGTAGGGATTCACTTCTCATTGGCATCTGTGTGTAAGAAGCATTAATGACGACGTACTCTGCAAGATTCTCCTAAACACTTGACAGTGATTTTATTGCAAAGGAATTCGTAAGTTTTCGGCTGAAAGTGTGCATATAAGGACGCTTTGACACGTGAAATACGAAAACTGATTGTCCTCACCTGTGTAACGACTAATGAGGTCTCGTCCAGTCCCGCCGTCCCTAAGTGAGACAGCTGGTCCTCAGTCTCTTCCCACCCAAGCAGGAGAGTTGGTCTCCCAGTCACTTCCCACCTCAGCAGGAGAACTGGTCCCCCAATCGAGTCATACCCTATGAGGATGACTGTTTCCCTGGTCACGATACATCATACACCAGCAAGTAGCTAGTCCCTCAATCGAGTCCTCATCCAGCAGAAGTGCTGGCCAATGCCAGCGGACTAATACCTCAACAGCAAGCTAGTGTTCCCCTAGTTTGCTGCCTTAGTAATGTGACATCATCACAGAGTTTACTGTTTCAAGTAACTGACTTTCTGTTGTCCTGAAATGATACCCACCCAACACTGACTAACTCAACTCTAATGAACTTAAGAAGCCACTGCCCAATAAACGTCACTGATCCAACTTTATGTTCCTACCCACTGTCGACAAGCCACTACCCAAGGAACAAAGCACAGAACCAACACATTATTTGCCTGGACTTGTTTTGTTTTCTTCAGCAGGTGGACTTATCCAGCCCCACCATGCTCTCTCTTGCCTCCTTGAATATACATCATCCCTTTTACCCGCCTCGCTGGGCTTTTCTGAGAGCTTCCCCTTCAGAGAAGACTTTTTCGACAACCCACAATCCAAGATTAAACTATCTGCTCTTATGTTCACTAATATATTTCTTTCTCTAATCATTCCACTGTTATGTTTTCCGTCTCACTTTCTGTACAAGTCATCGTAATGAATCTAACATTGATTTCATTTTGTACAATTATTGACATACCATTTTCGTATTCCTCAAAGACATCTCTTCTCAGACGCACTTCATGATTAACTCGGACCTCGAGTAGTCCCTCCATGTACACGTATGGCTCTGAATAATGATGTTACTCATATGGTTTATGTATTGCAGAGGGGAATAGTAAACTAAAGGTGAGATAACAAAATTTGGAGAAGGAAAAGAAAAGCGAACGCATCGATGACACATCTGGAAGATGTCCAGCACGAACAATAGGGGTTATGTTCATCACAACGAATAATATTGAAAATTTCCATGGTTTTTATGCTGTCCCAGCACCACCAAGGCATAAACCTTGTCAGCGCTCGCCAGAGGCCCTTTCTTAACACAAACCATGAACTTCAGTCTTTCCTGTCTCACTGAAGCAGCACTTTTGCTCTCAGGAGTAACAAGCTTTAACATATTTTCCACTTCGACTGGTTGTTCATGCACTTTCCGTCAGTTATCTCGCAACACTCTCGATATTTCCAACAGGAGTTATCTTTTAAGAAAATCATCTACCAGCTCCTTCCCCCTTTTCATGTCACATGTTTCCTTATCATTTATGGATAACGAATGTCCATATCGTCCTCGTTTTCTAACAATCATTCACTGCATCTCCTTCAAAAACATTTTTTCTTTACTCAGTTTTCCATCGTGGCTTTCCGGTCAACTGTAGTCAGCTTATGTTCTCATAGACTACTCATCTCTGTTACACACACACACAGCCTCACTGGCTGACTCAGTCTTGTATCTTTCACTTCCTCCCTACAGTTCTTAGACGTTTGACTTATTCGTTGATACAGAATACAGCAACAAAATCAGTTACTCCACTCAGAAGTAAACCTTCTGAACTCCGAGATTTAATGGGAATTTCAAAGCGCTCGATAATTTATCACAGGATAATTTCTTTGCGTTAATTCGAGAAACATTGACCAGAAATAATGGTAAAAAGTGAAAGGGAAGAAAATGTAGTACGAACGTGAGCGAAAGTCTCATCAACGTTATCGTTATGGTTTACAATGGTATCGTTATGGTTTACAATGGTATCGTTATGGTCTACAATGAGGAAACGTACTAACAAACCAGGTATTGTCAAAGCAAAGACCATCAGTGTATCTGAAATACAGGAAGATGAATACTTCAGCGATAACGCTTATCAGTTGATAAGAAATATGTGGCACATGAAAAACATCTTCAAGAATGATATTCTCATATGTATATATTTCAGCTTTTTTTTTTCATTACAGAGTAGCAGTTCAACTCCATCTTCACCAGAATGTCCGGAGGTTGTAATTAGATCATAATGTGCTTTCCATTCATCCTTCCCTGTACAGCATGTCATTGTAACTTTCCTATAAAACGTAGCGTCCCTTCATGCCTATTTTCTGGACAGATGATGTACAGGAGGAAGTTGTGGGCTGGTAAAAGCTCATCACTTTCTCATCCTGTTTCCATCCGTGTAGATTAGGATCATAGCATACTATTACTATCCTTCTGCAGATATTCACATCAAAGACCATCAGATCTATGCACTCCGTCGTATATTTCCTCACAGCATCGCTCACTTGATTATCTCACATGTATTCACAATATTAGTTCCTCATCGTCCACGTCCACAGTGTGGCATGGGTCACTCAGAAGAGGTCTTGTTAGTGGAAGCTTGAGATAATGGCAACCACTCATACTAGCTCAGAGTCTGTCCTGCGTCTGTCTAACTGATCTAATCACCTTAGACACTCGAGTACTATTAAGTCTGATCTCTCTGTCCACTCATAGTCAAGAATGCACATATTCCCCTGACGATCACAATCGTTTTACTTGTATTAAATCCATTGATAAGGAGAGTGGATCCCATGAAGCTTCTTAAGCTAACAAGTGAGACGACTTATTTCTTATCGATAATATTATGTGCGCCTAGTTCTGCATCCGTAAATAACAAAACTTAGACACTTTTTGTTGGTAAACAGTGAACAGCCAGGAGTCAAGACTGTTTTTGCAGCAGCCCAAGAAAAAATGAGCCATATACATTCTCTGGAGACGCCTCTACGAGTCACATTTTGTTATAACTAATATTGACCATTAACTCATACGACCATCTTGATCAACCACTCTATGACCATGAGTGATGATTTTCCATAATCAGTTATAAGTGTAGTGACGAAAATCTTAATATCCCAGCTTTCATCGTTACCTGATACTGTAGAAGGACTTCACAGTAACCATTTAGGAACTCTAGATGCGGTCGTGTCCCTGGAGCGGCTGCCCACATCCACTCTCCTCAGAATTATACCAGGAGACCAACCCGGCCGATCTCGCATGATGTAAAGGCGCCATAAGTGACCCTCGCAGCCGGGAATGGAAGCGACTGGAGGACCTGGGATGGGGCCAGAGGGAGGAGAAAGGAGGAGGAGGAGGGGCAGGAAGAAGAAGAGGAGGAGGAGGGAAGGTTGAAAGTGGCCATCTACGCCAGTCATCCTCCTGCCCCTCATCCACCCTTGTGGCCACGCTTATGGGCTTTGATGATTCTGGCGAGGGTCTCCGTATAAGATGAGTGGTATTACTATCCGGTAGCTGCGAGGGCTAGCTGGGAGAAGAGAATGGCGATGGAATGGAGACGAAAATACACAAAAAAAGTAGAAGTATATCCAAATGAATGGATCAAGAGATAAACAAGCACCCTTAAAAAGAGGGAGAGACAGGGAACACGGGACTGAAAGACAGAGCAAGATGGAGAGCCCATGTCCGTGCTGGCTGGATATGTATATGTAATGAGGTGAGTGGATGGGAGCCAGAGTCGAAGGGAATTATTGTCCCTGGCTGGTTCACGATCCAGCCCTTGTCGTCCCCCCGCTGTGCATCCTCTCCCCTCAGTACACCAGTTCCCAGCAACCATAAACAATTTGATATGAACATCATGTATATCTCGACTATAGAGACTCATGTCATTTATGGCAAATTTAGTTTATTGTTCACATTACTGTGTACGTACATGTGCCGTCAATGCCAAACCTTAACTCAAAATTTCTGGGAACATTACTTTGCTTAGATTTTTTATATACTGCATTTACATTATTAACCTTCAAATAGTTCAAGTAGAAACCAGTTATGAGGTTACACTGTGGCATCTTAAGGTATTGTCTAATCAGTATAAGCAATTCTTAACACAAACATCACGTGTTTGTTATCGTCTCTATCTCGTTTATCCAGACTGCGTTTCCGTTCACTAGATCTGTGGTTTCTTTGGCAGCTATCCCCAGTCATCAAATTCAAGTGAAGTATTTTGGTACATGGTTCATCAACAACTTCCTCAATACGTCTGTAGCTCCTTACTATACGTCCTCAGAGATTCGTATATGCTGGCTCGCTTGTGACTCTCTCCTCACTTTCTTCTAGGAAATAAACATTTCAAACGCTGGAAAGAAAAATGGAATGGCAGTTTTCTCTGGAAACCATATTACCACAATCAAATCGTTATCAAACAGAGATATATACCACAAGCAGCTCAGGTGTAGCGGATGCAGAGTCGGTTATTCCTGGAACTGTGTATTGTGGGACATTCAAGTGGGTATGAGTTATCAGCCTTTGGAATTTGCCAGGGTCTGAAGATCAACAATGTTTGGATCTCAGCAGCAGAGAGAGTCGGCAACGCATAAATCATAGCAACGTACGGAACGCAGGGATCTCTCAAACCTCTCAGCTTCTCAGTAGCTTCTAGAACTCTGAAATATCTGAGACCCATAGTGTTTTGGACTCACTAGCGCCTGGAAGTCTGAAGCATATTGATCTCAGCTTCCTCTGGAACTCAGCAGTGTCTAAAACACTACTGCAACATGTGAGGCCACCAGCAGTATTTGGAGGATCAGACAGTTTGGCAGCTGATCAAGAGCCTTGTGTAAACTTTGGTCAACCGTTAGAGGGTTCATCATGGATTTGTCTCATTACCTAAATCTTCTTACACCGAAACAGACATTCTGAAAGTAGCATTTATGAGCGGTGTGCAGTTCCCGTTTCGTGCTTGTAAATCTTCAGCTTGTGTAATCATAATAGAAAGTATAACAAAAAGATATAAAGATATACCTCTCTCTCTCTCTCTCTCTCTCTCTCTCTCTCTCTCTCTCTCTCTCTCTCTCTCTCTCTCTCAAGGTAGTAGGTGGTATGCAGTCACCGACCAGGGAGGTATGATCCCATTACAGACTTTGCATGGATCAAAGTAGACACATGATCTTTCATTAGATGATGGGCTGTTTCTTATGAAGGAATTCTGTGTGATGTTTTCTGCTGTAGAGTTTTGTTCTTCATCTTAGTATACTGAACAATCCATATGATAACTATTCACATCCCGCTTTGGATCAGGTATTTACTATGCCTTGTTTATACATCATTCCTTACGTTTCTTGTCCTTCTACTCTCTTACAACTTTCTGCTTCTTTCATTTTAGATTTTCTCGTCACTTTTGCCTCAGATATCTTAATTTACAATCTTCATTGTACAGAGGTTGCAGTTTTTCAGCGAGAATTTATTTACAACAGTTTCTATTCTAGATTTTTGCAGCGATATATGTTTACGCGCATTTGAGATCTTATAACTTTTGCACTTCTAACAATTCCAAATGTTCAGATAATCTGATGTCTATATGACAATGCTTCTTCCTCTTGCAGCAGAGATTCTCTGCTCTCTGCTTGAGGAGAGATGGGAGGGACGACCAAAAATGATGGAGTGAGGTTGTTTGGTCGAACCTTGGTGGTCGACCCAGAATACCATCGAGACTCGTAAAGCTTTATTACCGTGAGAGGTCCGGCCCCTTAATGACACTGGCGGGGAGTTCCTCACTCGCCTCCTCACTTGACTCCTGCGTTGTGGTCTCTCTCGCTGGGGAACAATAACGTCAGGTCACGACACTTGGCACCGCACTGGAGAATGGTTCTGTTTAAACCTCTTTCCTCCAGATTTTAAGTTATTCTATTTCCTTTTCACTGAATATTCTTTTAATTTACTAAACATGTCCATCAAATTAGTCAAGAAGACTTAGAAGCAAAATAGGTTCATTGGTTAATCAACTTGTCATAGTTGTCACAGAAACACTAAAACTGAACATAATTCATTCATCCATAAGCAAATGTTGGACGAGGTAGGACCATGTAGGCACAGGCTAGCACTGATACACAGGCATCCACAATACACTCCTCTCATAATGTTTGTATGTCACTGAGTTTCATGAGTACCGACCGCTTGCACATGGTCAAGCCAAGATCTTATCTGTGCAGCTAAACATACATCATAAAGACTTCGTACCTTTCTTGGACAAGACTCCCATCCCTTAAACCCAAGCCCCAAGCACAAATTCTCTCCCCTCCCACATAAACCACTCCAAGCTTGACAATAGTGAATATACTGTGTCTCTTCATTCATAGTGTAAGTTGTAGATGTAGCAATCACAGATGATATACTCATAATGAGATAAAGCTAATACTAGAGCAGCTTAGTATCGATAAACTGTTAACGTTAGCAAAACCTAAGCTCATTTGCATCAGGTCAATAGAGCTGTGAAATCACAGAGGCTCGCCAACGGAGTTTCACCCATTTAGCAAGACTGTGCGACACCTCAGTTATGATGGGGTGACCCTCAGTCTAACCCAATAGGGTTAAGTCGGAGACCAGTAGACTATCACACTCATGGCTCGTACAGCCTTCCTCAGTGATCCTACCTTTGTGATGGAGGGTTTTGAATTATTTCGTAATATGACGCTGATGAACTTACTAATTTCGTTATCATATTTTGTGGTCATTTTCATAAGTGAGTGGTAAGCATGAATAATCAGCTATCGTTTCTATGATAGCTAATTTTGACGAATATATTACCCTCCTTTATCCGTCCAGTCCGAGTGCTATTCAGATGAGGCATCATTTTCATGATCATCACTCAATGATTTAACCAAAAGCTTGGCGGTGGTTGTGGTTAGATAACACAAGCGCGACGGAAGTCCTGCCACGCCCAGGATTCGAAATCTGGTGGGCCTGTACGTGGATCATGGTGTGTGAGTGTGTGCAACATCCCCATGCTGATCACGCGGCATCGTTCCAACATCAAACAGCATCATCAAGGCATCGAACTAACACTAACCAGTATCGCTCGGCATCATAACTCATGACCTCCAGTTCATTGTAACATCACACAGCATTACAAAGCCTCAAGGAATTGCTTCAGTACCACTCTCAGCATTGCACAGCATTATGCAACTTCACTTCAGCAACGCACCAGAGCCAGTCAGCATCGCTAAGCATCATCCAGGGCCACTTAAGCAACCTTCCATTCTCGTCTGTGCATAATAGAACACCACACAGCATATCACCAGCACCACACATCACACCAGCACCTCACATTACTCCAGCACTGCACATCACTCAAGCCAGCATCCACATCATCACCTCAGCACCAGCCATCGCCCTAGTGATGCAGGAGTATTACTGTATTATCAACTAAGCACAGGAGAGAGAAATTTCTTCTCAGCTGCTGATGAAGCAGTCTCTCTCACCCGTCCTAGAGATTACTGCGCAGATCTTCTTATTCCCTGCCAGATCCTGAGGGATTGGCCAGAGGTCAGGCTTCTTAAAGATCTCTTTTTGTCGGGAAGATTTCCAGGAAATTCGACGCCTTTGGACATCATGATATGCTGAACGGGAGATGAAATGATGCAGCAATGTATTGTTCGTGCACCTGGCAGTACAGTTGCCCACCGGTCGTCCTGCTGTGAGGTGGTTTGATCGAGTAAGTAATGAAAGTGTGAGAGAGATGTGTGCACCGCACTAATGACTATTCGACCTTGAAAAGCCAGCACAAGTTAAGTACGCCATCCCTTCACAAAGACTCCAGATAGAATGCATATATTTGAGGTGCGTCACAACAAGACCAAAGACGGATATTAACCGTCGTCTGTCTGGTCTGAGTAGCAGATCCTGCTATGGTGACCTGATGAAATCCAACATCCATCCCTCCTCATGAAAGGAGGCTAACCCGGCCACACACTCTGGCAAGGCAAGATCAGATGATCCCCTGTAAAATGTGCCGTTAAGCAGGTTGATCTATTGGCCTTTGGCTATTTACAGTACCATTTTGTCTGAAACATTTCACTGCCGACGAGCCATGAGACAGGCAGTCTTCACGGCAGAATCTATGCCGCGACGGCACTGCTGCAGTGGGCGGACGCTGGAGCCGTGGGGATAATTGCTTTTCAGGCGCTGCATGCGAGAACCTCCAGTGCCACAGGACGCTTAATGGTGTTCCGAATCTCATTATCCTAGAGCACCTACCACACGATCATTCGTCTTATGTGAGCAACTATGTATGCACAAACACACATACACCATACATACTAT
>JAUTXX010511835.1:0-11895 GCA_032273605.1 Panulirus laevicauda | reverse complement strand
TACTTTAATATAAACACTTTGCCAACTGCTTAGGCTGATGACTTTTGTGTAATAAAAACAAATAATCAAACCCACACATCCAACACCCTGGGTTAAGCTTTAATGAGGACAGGCAAAACAGCATGAAGCAACAGTCCAACCAAGAGGAAGATGGGTATTAAAAGATGGGTGTCCTGGTGTGAATCCTTTATTTGAACTAATTCTATCACATTAAAACTGAAATAGAATATACTAAAACACCAAATCTTCCTGTTGTGTAAGGCCATATCTGTGGTAGTATTCACTCCAGTTTTTCCTTATTCATTAATAATAACTTTTTCATTGTTCAATAATAACTGGTTGAAACAAGACCTGGGGCGGCACACCCGGATATCCCTGGTCTAGAGTTCAGGTATTTGTGTGCAAGTCTACTGATTAAATAATAATGACACCTACAACTACCTATAATGATGACGCCGATGATGATGATGATCTCCGGACCCACAATGGTCAATGATCTCCCAAGGAAAGGGTAATAAGGAGTGGGCAGAGGAAGGAGGAGATGGGGGAGGAGGGGGATGAGGGGTCAGGAGACAGAGCTCTGGTTATGTTGCTGGGACGACAAACACTGCCGTCCTTGACTTTATTTTTACATAGAAAAATAAGCATTTTTCATGGGACTATACAAGGCAGGATAATGCTGTGAGGGGAGGGGATGGCATTGTCGGAGCCACGGAAGTCAGGAGTCTCCTGGCCATTCTCTACTTCAATCCATCAATGCAGTGCTCCTCAACCTAACCCAAGAATATATTTAAGAGGGCTTTTATGTAATATCTAAAAGCAACTATGCCAAAGGCTCAGCTGCTTCACCACCACACTACAACAAATATGCTACTGCTGATCAAATACCCTCAGAAATGGGATGATGTAAAAACTATGGATCCCATGAATTCCAACTTGAGTGATTTACACTGGTTTCTATCATACAATTGTTAAGTTCCATACACAATACAAGTACAAACAGACTGTTAATCCCTATACAGATTTAGCATACTGCTGAAGGTACCCAAATTTAGTAATCTGAACAGAATAATGTGAAATAAAAACAAATGTGTGGTGACCACTGCCTGTAGGTTGGGCACAGAAAACATTCCTAAAATATCCGTGACTTCTTGCTGTGGGAGTTGGTGTTACGGAGGAAGGGAGGTAGGGGAAGGCATAGGTTGGGAGTGATGTGTAGCGTGGCACCTGCTCTATTAAGATTGGTAATCTCCTGCCCAAAGTTACTTCTCTGTCTACAGAGAAGGTGTGACAATTTTACAGTCCAAGAGGCATTGCCGTCTGCAGCCAGAGCACTGGCACAAACTTTCTGCTGGAGTGTTGAAGCCTCTTGGGTGAAAAGGTTGTAAAGAAAAATTCCCTCCCCCACCCTCCTTAAGCATATTCCCTTGGTCAAGGGGACACAACCTTCCTCCTCCAAAGTAGGCTAAGACCCATCCAGTATCTCTAACAGAGCTGGTAGTAGGCATGAAAGATACAAGCCTTCAAAAAGATGTCAATGCTGAGCCCTTCCCTCTAGATCACTTTGTCAACTTTTCATGTTACATATTGCAATAACATGGAAAAAATATTTGAAAATAAATAGAAAACTTGAATAAATAGATAAGTGTGTGAAGCAGAGGCAGCCTGAGCATTTGGAACCACATTTAAGTGGGGTTGTAGGTATACGAGGAAATTAATACATAATGTAGCATATATGTGGTAATATAAGATGAATCATAAGTAAATGACTTAAAAATGCAGTAATATTGTACAGAACAATAAGACATGCATTAATATGCAATTATATAGAATGTTTGGGCAGGTATGTATGCATAATATATATATATATATATATTTTTTCTTTCATACTATTCGCCATTTCCCGCGGTAGCGAGGTAGCGTTAAGAACAGAGGACAGGGCCTTTGAGGGAATATATATATATAGTGTACACGTTTCTGTCCATTTCCAAGTGTGCTTATTTCTCCAAGGCTCCTATGAACCAGTGGTCAAGGAAGTATGTGGGAAGGGAAAGAATAAATACTGAGGTATTCACCTGCTATTCAGGCAATTAGAAGAACAGTCCCCAGTTTGTCGATGCTGCACTGAGCCATGACACCCAACCATGGACTGTTTCCAGTGTTACACAATCATCTCTGACACACCAGGATAGGTACAGCTTCTGTTTTAATGTATCAAATAAAATAAAGGTGCTCATGTCTGCCTCCTGGCTCACTGGAACATATATGGACTCAGTGGTGCCATTCACCATCACCTGTGTCATGGTGCCCCCACACTGTCCATTGCCCACGCCATTTCTTAGCCTAATTCAATTTTAGGAGCCACCATACAATATTAATTTTTTTCTGTTGAAAAGACACTTGCAATGAAGCACTGTGAAACCACGTTTGCTATGGTGCAATACGCATACATGGGCCTGAATGCTTGAAATTCATGTTGAGCTGATTTGTGAGGGTGAAGGAACCCCAAGTTTATAGCTTCAAATTCTGTATTGGTTTTAAATTCTTTGGTTACTTTAAAAAACCACTTAACTATGTTCAAGATAACACATTCCTGCATTGTGAATTACAAGAGAGAGAATGGGTTTGTACCAATTAAACAATGAATGATTATTACAAATTCAATTTTTAAATGGCAATTTTGATCTCCAACGCAGCAGTGAATATCGATTTTTAAGGCGAACACAGGCCAAGTCCTCAAGATGGCGAGATCCTGGACAAGCAGGTGTAACACTGTTGTGACGCTTCATTCCACTCCCTTTCATGCTTATAGGATGAGACCATGGCAGGGACACTGATAATTTAGTCCAATCTTATGAATAAACGGCAGATACAGGTGAATGAAGAAGTGACAAATGGTGGGACTAACTCATAAGAATGGCAGTGGACTGAGAATTGTGACTGGACTTGGGTATGATGGAGATCACACAGCACAGGTCGCAGCATTCAGAATCCAGCCAACCTTGCACATACTCCTTAAAACGGTAAAATTGGCTAAAATACTTACATATATATAAAAATCTATGCAAAACGTCATTAAATAAAAACACTCAATTCAGGGAGTCAGTGACCCATGGCAAGGCACATGATGAGGAAATACATGCCCCACCAGAGGTACAATGACAACTTTGGGTGGGCTTATAAATGATTTCTCGATGAGATGGGCAGTTCATTACCTATTTGGTCTGAGTAGTAGTCCTAAATTTAAACAACTAATGAACTATATATTCCCCATTTCACATGCCACATCCACCAGACAGTGGCATAACATTCTCCTGGGTTGAGAAGGGATGGGTTTGATCGTCTAGTGCCCAAAGAAAGGTTTCTGAATAATACTCTGAACTACAGACCTTGTCGAGAATTCATTGGACTAACCACACTCCATAGCCATGGCTAACTTGAGCTGCAAACTGGAAAGTTTGTGTACAAAATATTGATCATCTCTCCATGATAAAAAGCCTCTTGGAATGTACGTTACACAAGAGTGCACAAGGATGGGGGGATCATATGTCTGGGGCAACGCGGCACTGCTGCTGGGGCAATAATTCAGTCACAACAGTGTTACATCCCCCCACGAGCCCATGCACCATCACATGATGTTGCCAGGCCCGTCAAGGGTCAGAAGAGGGCAGAAGGTAGAGTGGGGGTCAGATAAGGTGGTAGTTAAGTGCATGAACCACCACACTCACATATAGGTGGTAGTACAGTACGCAGGCCACCACACTCCACATTCAGGTGGTAATACAGTACGCAAGCCACCTCACTCCACACATAGGTGGTAGTACAGTACACAAGCCACCTCACACCACATACTATTCATCCACTTTCACTTTCTTCGGTGCTGGTTCATCAGTGCTGTCTGGAGGGTTGGTAGAAACTGAGCTGGTGGGAGCTGCCCCAGCCATCTGACTGGGAACATCTTGAGTGTCCGACTCGCTGATGGCTTCTGAAATGGATTCACTAGGAGCTTCAGACGCAGGCTCACTTGGGACCTCAGAAAGAGCCTCGCTAGGGGCTTCAGACACTGCCATGGAATCATTTGTGTCCTCACAATTTAAGATAACAGAGGCTCTGCTGTTCTCCGCATCAGAGGTGCCATTGGTATTCGCCGTGAGATTTTCCTTATTAGCAAAAGCAGAGTCCATTGAGTCATTGCTTTCCTCTGGAATAGGACCACCCTGGGGAAGAAACAAACATGCCAGCCATATAGCTACAACAGACAAACTCTGAATAAATAACCCTTTGGTCTTAAACTGAACAGCATATCTATAAAACTTGAAACAAAAAATATGATTTTATCTACCAACCTCTTAACATTCACTTCACTGTCCATTCCTCAACTGAAAGTAAATGTGTCCAAGTAAAATATTCACTTCCATGCCAATATTTACAAATGAATATAAGAATACTTGTATAATGGTTTCTCCACCTGTCCTACACAGTTCATCACCTGAAAAATTAAGTTGTCTAAATAACTTATTAATTTCCCACCTCACTCATATAATAATGCCCAATTCTTCATCCCATTTTCCATACTTTTTCCATTTTATACATGAATCTCTAGCATATACCACTTAACTCATCTTTTTCAAGAATGATACTATTTCTCTTTGCTGACCTGCACATTCCGTAATTATCAATCCTCAGTTCATCTGGGAGTCATATCTCCACCTGATATCTTTTACATGCATTCCAATATGTCATTGCAGACTTAACCATTTAACTATTGTTCATCTTAAATGATGATCCCCAGTGTAAGAAAAAAAAATTTGTGGATAGGGCAGCTCTGGTTTTGGTGCATTATACATGACAGCCACGGGGTCAATATCAGCAAGTGAAGCCATTCTTTGTCTGTTCCTAGCCCTACCTAGATAATGTGGGAAATAGAAAGTAAGTACACAAAAAATTAAAATAACTGGAAAATGACTCATATGAGAAGTGTGATATCATGCCTGGTGATAACATAATTGTTGAACACTTGCATATATAAGAAATTAATCAAATCCACACCATCACCCACAAACAACGGAGCTTTCCACATCACCACAATACAACACAATGACCTTGTACACCACATCCTTAATTGATTCAATCAATCACAAACCGCTTCTCCCAAAGTACTATTGGCAACAGACTTCAACAATGCATCTGACCCTGTACCCATCACATTCTCAAACAAAAGATACTTGATTTCATTGACAACAATGGCTAAAAAAGGGTGGCCATTTTCCTAGCCAACCACCATGGCAGTCACACACAAAGGCTTCATCTCTAAATCAGTCACACACAATGGCTTCAACTTTAAATCACAACTCTAAAGAAGGAGTTCCCAAGGAGCAGAGTTCTTTCTCCAACCCCCTTCAATCTCTTCCTACACAACCTCCAATTCACCTCTAGCAAACCACAACATGAAGGTCCTTTTATATGCAGATGACCTCACAAACATCAGAACACCTGGACACCACAGAGGCACACAGAAACATCTAGCACTACACGACACAACTGCAACCATGGCTTAGCCAGAACAGAATGCCTTCATCTCCACAGTACTCTTCAATCACTCTGATAACCCCAGACAAGACACACATCCAGCTCACAAACTCAAGTCATCTTGAATGGGCAATCACTCCTAATCATTAAAACATCAACCATTCAGGGAACCACAAAAGGAACACAACATTCACTCCCCATACAAATAACATCACAAGTGCAATAAAAACTAAATGCCTTCAGAGCAGTAACTGGCACCAGATTTGAAAAAAAATATCCTCTACAATCAATTCATCAGCTTCAGTTCAAACTAAGCCTCACCTGCCTAGTCTTCCATTCCCTAAAAAGCAATAAGAAAGTTGCAAACCATACAAAATTATTTACTACACCAACATAAGAGGAAAACATACTACTTTAATAAGTACTTTCTTCAACAAAATCAGATACAAATAATATATGAAAAAATACTCAAGATTCTTCAATAATATTAGATACAGGTAAACAGTAAGAAAAAGTATTCAAGACTTTTGCAGCCTAAGGGAGGGTAATTTGGTGGAACTGTTGTGAAAGGGTTAAATGGACAATACAACACAACAGTATCTACTTTCTTACATATTTGTTAAAAATTTTAATCATTAGCTTCTGTCTCTTTCTGTGAAAGTTTTCATGAACATGAAACTCATTATCTGGCTTGAAAATACTATCTCGTCAACATGCTCCTTAAATTCAAGACACAATTACATTAATTCCTAAGTCTTTGATGTTTTCTTTCCAAGAAGGAACAGACAGATTTATCATTAATCTTCCCAAGACTTAATTGGTCAAGTTTCTTTTATGGTTAAATTACATTTAAGTTTCTTTTATGGATTAGTATATTAATCCAAGTCTTTCTGTAGTTTTGTTCATCTTTTATTTCCACTAGTAGACCAAGGAGATGGAGGGATGGAGAAGCTTTAAGGTATCAGGTCCTGAACACAGAGGAGAGTAAGAGGCATGCATGGAATAATAAATTCATTTGATATGGTATATAGGGAGAGACATGCACGGCAAATATTTCAACCACAGTATATGAAGAGGTCATGTTAAGTCATGCAATAGTCTGTGGGATTTGGTTGTGGATGGGAGGCTTTTTTCAGTGCATTATACATAACATCCAGAAAACAACTGATATTGATAAATTGTAAAGGGTCATGCAACAGTCTGTAGGATTTGGTTGTGGATGGGAGGCTTTTGTTTTCAGTGCATTATACATAACATCAAAAAAAAAACTGATATTGATAAATTGTAAAGGACTGATACTGCTGAATAAAATTCTGTTGGCCTGATGAGGTTAAGTAGGAAGAAAAACCCAGTACTATAAAAGACAAATCTACTTACATTTTTTGCCTTCTGAGGAGACTCTGTCTGCGAATCTCCATTCTCTGTGGGTTGTTGTGTAGAGGAAGGAGTAGTCAGAGCAGCACCTCCAGGCATACCATCAAGAAGTTCCTTCTTCAATTCAGCCACCACAAAGTGTGCCCATAATGCCATTTCAACCTTATGGGGGTTCCACTTATTTTCACTGCCTGAAATAAAAGAAATATACTTCAAGTTGTATAAAAGAAACAAATACATTTCTTCATTGTCTGAAAACACTGTTATAAGGAAGTATCTTTTCGTTCAAGTAGAAGTCAACACTCAACTCCAACATCAAAGTGAAACAAGTTTTATTGTCTTTCTACATAAAGACACAATTTTATGGTATCTGGAAAATATTCTAGGATAAAATACAAGACATGTGGTTTGAAAGTGTAATTAAAGTGCAGTAAACAGCAATCCTAAGACAAAGTTGCTGCATATCCTGCCAAATCCTAAGAAATCATAAGTTCAACAATCTCAGGGTAATCCAGATGGCAGTAGCATATCCGAGTCAACAATAGAACTGATAAGGACCAAGGTATGGCATGCTAATTCATGAACACAATGTCTTATATCAAATTAAACCTGATGAAAACAATGAATAATTAAAATGTGAATGAAGAAAGCATGGAGAAGCACAAAAAAGGTGCACAGTAAAAGAAAACAAACACACATGAACAGTAAAATGAATGATGAAAATATGAAAGAGGACAGCATGGAATGCTAAAATACAAGTAAAATAGTGCAAAAAGTTCACGTAATGGGGCTCCACACATACATCACAAAAAGGTAATAACAATGGGGTAACAGGTAATTACACACAAATGCAAAATAATGATTCTTACCTTCTTTATTTAACCTATTAGCAGCTGCTTTGAGTTGTTCCACAAAGTTGAGAAGCTCTTTTGTGGTATAGTCGATGCCTTCAATTTCTGGAATTGCTAACAGACATTCATCTGCCATGAAGCCACACAATTCTGGATTGCCTGCCGTCAGGATGGCTGCAAATATATGGAATATATTTAACATAAGATGCAGGAAAAGCAGACATAATAATGATGTTTAACTAATGGAGCCCACTACATCAATGACACTCTGAAGCATGTTTCCAGCCTAATAAAGTAAATAATACACCTAGAGAGATAGCAAGTAAGTGAGAGGAACCTGTCACACAATTGTTTAGGTGCTGTTCTTTCCTGTGCTAACAGGTCACCATGTCCCTCTACCACCTGCCACTTCCTACCTCAGTCCACTCATAGCAGAATTTGGTTTAACTGGTACAAAATGAACAGAACCTACAAAAACCTTTGTAGTACAAGAAATGCTTCTTGAAATCAAAAGAGCCTTGGAAAACCTAATCCAATTTCACTAACAGATTTACCTTTATGTCCAAAGTTATAATAAAAATACCTCTACTTCCCACATGGTGAAACCTCAGATAGTAATGTTTCCCACTTCCAACAGTTCTTTTAAGGTACAAACTCTGCTGAAGACTCGTAGCCCCTTCTAGTTATAAAATAATGCTTCATATTCATCAAATTTACTTTTTCTTAAATGTAAAAAAATATTTCAGACTTGCTTGCTGTTTCACACATTTGTGAGGAGTGCCAGAAACATGAATAAAAAGGCCTCATTCACTAACTTTCATTTTCTAATTGTTGTAATGCCCCAAACCATAGCCTACCCAACCACAATCAGGTCCCACAGACTTTCAATAGTTTCCCCTGGCTGCTTCATATGTTCAATGACTGCATGTCAACTTCTGTACACCCCTTATGCATAACTACAGCCTCCTGCATGTCCAGGCCTCACCTATATATCTGTACATACAGGCCCTGGGCACTCAAAATCTTCCAACTTTTCATTTATACATGAGCTCTCCCTATCTTCTATGAGACTCCTTCAGTTCTTAAGATACTGGTGATGTTCTTAAGAAGGAAACAAGTGCAGTAATGTTGTGTGTGTCTATGTTATAATAAAAAAACTACATGAAACTAGAAACAATTACTCTGTTAGAGATTTGTTAGAGCAAAAACTGGATAATGCAAAGCTTTGACACAAAGTTATCAAGAAAGGAAGAAAGGACAAAGAGTTTGAGAAAAATAATTTTAAAAAAATGTCAGAGCACTTATAAGTGCGTGCTTCGAGAAAGATGAGTCAGAATTTTGCTCATTGTGAAACGTCAGTCTGCAGAAGAAAAGACACATTGAAAGATATATTAATGAATAGAGTAATGATTTAACAAATAAACATATATAAGGCCAGATGAAACAACACACTTCAGATATGGCATACTTACTTGAGGCCATTGCAGGACCAACACCTTTCAAATTACATAAGGCTTGGATGGCAGATGGCAAGTCCTCCTTCTTCATTAGAGCACGGAAAGCTTTTTTTGTTTCAGTCATACAGAGTCGAGGAGTGTTCATCTGGATTAGATCCTTTAATCTGGGAGAAAATTTTCCACGCTGAAAAATATTTGGAGAAAAAAAAAAGACAAATCACTTGGAAATCTACAAACAAGTTGTGCAAAAAATATCTGGAAACTTACTACAAAATGACTACATACACACCATTTTTTTGGGGGTATATTCCAAGAAAAAGTTGCCAATTCAATTACTTTGTTTCTTCCCATGTTTAATTTCTAGTCTTAGGATAATGCCATACAGCAAATAAATTACCATATATCTTTCTCTTCCTCTTTATATGCTGTATAATTCAAGTTCATATCTTTCATGTTAGTTCATGTGTTCCATCTGATCTCTATCCGCTTACCAATTTCAGCCTGCTGGGCTTGTGACTATACAATACAAAAGAATCTCATCCCTCGTTACTGACTCGAAAGTACAGTTTTTTCAATGTAGTCTTCAAATTCTAGATATTCACTTATGAACTCCTAGACTTTTTGACAGTTACTTCCTTCACAATTTTTTCCTAGTTGGATCATAAATAAGTTATCCTTTAAGTTCTCCTTTGACCTATCATATATTAGTCTACATTTTTTCATTTTTTTAATACCATTATTTTAATTTCTCTGGTGTCATCTGAGAAATATATCCACATCTTCTGACAATGTTATCATTATAAACAGTATTGAAGCTGATATTTCTTAAGGCATGCCTGATAAAACTTTATCTCCATCATCTATATTTTATGTTTGCCTTAGGATGGCTTTGGAGGTCGGCTTCCAACCAAGCTGTCAAGTTGATCCTTGGTTATCAGGCTACTGATGGGTGATGCACTTTACAGGTATTTGTACTGGCTCTTTTTAAATTTCTGCAGACAATACATTAAACAAATCTGAACCAGACATATCAACACAGTTTTCTTTTGCTGTGCAGTAATTTAAATTTCTGCATACAATACATTAAACAAATTTGAACCAGACATATCAACACAGTTTTCTTTTGCTGTACTTCCTGAAACTTTTAATTTCATTGATAATATCTAACACTCTAGCATGCCTGTCATGCCAATAGGCAACCATATTTTGGTGCAAATCTAAAACCACAGCTTCTTTAATCTATGAAGTGTAAATTACAATTCATGGTTTCTTTCCCATCAATACTCTAGAGAAGCAAGGTGATTTTAGTCTTTCTCAGTGGCTCAGGTTCTTAAAATTATCACTATTGGATATAATAGATTTTTGGAAATTCTAATTTTCCAATTTTTCTTACCCTCATAACTAATGTCAACATAGCAGTATCTTATTCCAGAGAGCATCAGTACCTGAAGGTCCCAAAACTCAAGTCTTTCCACTTTTATGCTACTGGCAACTGTTGTTCTGCTATGTTCACTTAGATTAAGGTCATCATACAAGTTTTTTCCATTCTGAAAAAAGACTGTGCTCTATTCTGTCAAGTATCATAAGATGTTTCCATTTCTTCACTTCCTAATAATGAGGTCCTCAAAACCTTACAACAGTAAAAGTTTATCATTAGTAGCTGACATGACTTGAATTATGTCACTTTTATCAATTCATTTCTACATCTGTACACTCAATGTCCAACACCACTTCTCCAATTACATCTTGTAATTCATTTCCACTCCAGAGGAGGGCACTATGTTTCCTGAGGTACAATGTCACCTTCTTGCCGTATCACAAGGAGCCAGGCTCTCATGGGGGCCAGGTGGGGTACCAAGCCCATCCCCCAAGGCTCAGTGCTTAGGTCCCTCACCACCGGTGGGCCGCCCTAGAGCATAGGGCCCGCACCTCCTGAGTTGTAGGGAGGTGTTTAATCTCAAACAACAAACAACTCTTGGGTCTTGGCAGCCCTGGCCACAGGACATTTTTGAAGTACCATCACCGTAGTGCAATCCATGACTGGTTCCGTTCAAGTTATCCTGATGTTTATTGCTAATATGAATGTGAATTGTTAACGAACATATGACGATTATTATGTGTACCAGCGGCCGTTTTAGATGGTGGTCAAGATCGCCGAACAAAGTTTTCAAAATGGACCAGCTAAGGATCATATTTACCAAGTTCTGTTAAGACTGACCAACTAGTTAAGACAGGAGGACTAAACTGCGAAAACTTGACAGACAGACGACTTATTTGATAACAGAAGTCATCATGGATTGTAGTGAGGTCAAGAGAAACAAATTTGAAAAGGGACTGCAAGCACGACGACCCCTGCCACGGATGGAATTGGCAACGTAGATGTGGTCTTGGAAAGAACCATCCAAAACTGGTAGCGCACATGAGCCTATATCACTCTTTTGGCTTTAAATGTGCTGTATAATTAGAAACAGCGACCTTTTGGATAGTGGTGGGGGGATCACCAGTTTTGATGAAGGATCACCGATGGATTATGCCAGCCATGTTTGCTTGAAGTCCACCTCATAACTTCAAAGATGATTGAAGTGTGAAGTGAATGGGCGGACACTAAGTGATGGCAAAAGCTCACCTGATCTTTGGCCAGGTGGTCTAAGGAGTATATCCATGAAATTAACATATTTTTCATC
>JAUTXX010511824.1:0-11896 GCA_032273605.1 Panulirus laevicauda | reverse complement strand
TTATTATTATCATTATTATTATTATTGTCATTACTATTATCTAAAACATCATAATATGTCAAAATAACACTGTATCCTTTGCTTTCACCAGCTCGCGTTTTGACCTGAAAATTCCTGCCTCTCTACCCAGCCCTAAGACGTGCCCACTTTCTCTTCTACCCATTGGTGTGTCCGCCACCCCTCGCCATACATCACCCTCTTGTACCTCCCGATATCATCTACCTTCCCCGGTATTTACCCCTGTGTCAAGCCATACCATTCACCATTTGGACGTGAGGCATTAGTGAGTGTGGGAGTCCAGGTTACTTCGGTGGCTCCACAGGGTACATTAGTCATGCCTTTGATACCCAGAGTGGCGACGGAACTTTCCTTCCCTAATACCACGGTTCTTTACCACTTCCCTTAATACCAAGGATCTTCAACAAAGATAACCTCCTACAGACGCGATTTACCACCTCCCTTAATACCAAGGGATAACCTCCTCCTGACGCGACCACGGCCTTATCTACGACGGGTGTGAAAGTCGAAGTAATAATATCCACAGGGGCGAGTGAGAGCACCGACTGCACTGATTAAGGAAATGGGATTAAGGTTTAAGGTCAGACTCGGAGAGCTGATGATAAGTCGGGGCCGGGAGGCAAACAGGCTTACCTCCGTCAGCAGGACAAATGACTATGTCCATGTCTCAACTGTGGCGGGGGAGAGGGGGGGTGAAGAGAAGGGTTAGTTTGGCGCTTTTTAAGAGAGAGAGAGAGAGAGAGAGAGAGAGAGAGAGAGAGAGAGAGATTCTCACACTAACTTACTAAACTGATATATATCACCTTCCCCTCGTGGAAGCTAAGGGAACTTGATGTCTTCCTTCCCAACGCTCACGAATAACACCAGTTTCAGGTACGTCAGTACCACCAGGAAGCAAGAAATAAACCACGACCCACAAACAGCATCTATATAGTTGAATAAATCGGTTTATCAAGGTATGTTGCCGCTGATTCCTGAACGTAAGCCCTTTATCCTAAAACTCGGATATCAGCGAACACTATCACCGCTCTGACGGTTTATGTTAAGGTTATACAAACCCCCTGTGCATGGTGGCGCGACCTTCCAGCATGACCTGTGACCTGATCCTAACGAGCATGACCTTAGGTCAACGCCATCATAACCGAGTGATGATGCATCGTTCAAACTCGAGGACCGCACCGCGCGTCGCATCGGAAGAGGTCGCTTCTTCGCTCTCGAGGATCACAGACAGCGTCCTAGACAAAGGAGGGTGTTACCCCCTCCACATTAAACCCTTGATGCTCATATCATGACGAAGCCATAAGCGCTCCCAGCCCAACGCCCGGCGCGGATCTCATCCCTCCAGGTAGATCACGCATGTGGGTAATGTATTTATATCACACGAGTCTGGGGATGATGGGCGCGGTGTGGTGCGCTGTCTCGCCATTACACGGTCTTCGGGTAACACCGCGCCAGCTGCCGCTTCTCGCAAACCTGCCGATATAATAATGCATTGTGACCGCCCACAGTCTACCATTCCACGGAACACCTGCCGCCGCCTGCAGTGAAGCCCATTCATCATAACCACCGTAACAGTGCTCCGTGGAACACTTGTGCCGCCTGCACCGCAGCACAGTTAATGGCAGTGAAATAAGACTGGGTGGAAAGAGTGTCTAGAAAACACGACAAAAATATACCTATCAATTTCCAAAGGCCAAGGGTGGATTTTTCTTGATGAGCCAAGTTATGTTCCAAGTTAAACCTGTCCACAGTTACGGGTCTAACGCTACTAACTCCTTCAGAGGATAAGAAACTAATGAACGAAATGTGGAAAGCCAGAGTTATAATAAGACGGGTTAAGTTACAGCTTAAACCTTTATGTAAGTGACGTGACATTAGACGGAATTCAAAAACCAGTGTTCTGGCTCTTGCGCCGTCCAATTCTTCACACGCTGGGAGGAACAGCTGTACAAACTTTCCCGTGGTTTATGATATAGATTCTCAAGTTATGACCTAAGACTAGTATGCCGTCTTGTGTGTAACCCCCAGCTACGTCCGGACGGATGGACGAACCGACGTACGACAGACAAAGCGATCCCTCAGTGTTCACTACGCACGAGACAGCCTAGAAAAACCGAGAGATAAACAGACAGATATTTTCATAAAATACATCAAATTCTCAATTTCAAAAAAACAGACGAAATCAAAATTCAGACACTTTTCACCGGTGAACATTCATTCAGTCTGAAACAAAACGTAAATTGTATAACTAAGTGTAAAGTTCAAGACATTAGTGAAGTGCATATGGAATCATGTGCCACTACAGTATGAGTTCTAGGTCCATATATAACATGTGATAACTGCTTTCGCGCCCTTCACCAGGGTATGACCATGACGGCACGACCCTTGAGCGGTATGGCCTTCCATCTGGCCCGGCTACTACGGGTATGGTCATAGGTCAGGCCCAATCATACCCAAGGGCCGTACCGTCGTGGTCATCAAAGGTAAAGCATCGTCCTGATTATGAGGTTAATAAACAAAGTCAATGTATGCCACAGTGTCCAGCCTTTCCAGCAGGTGTCCATCACCAAGACCTCCATGACCTCCAGCTTTCGGACTCAGTTCACAGAAAGACTCAAGCCACTCTTCGTATAGCCCGGCCGAACGTTGTATCAGGAGTGGTTCCCTCTACCACCTACAGTCGCGGTGGAAGTCGTCTTGCAGTGACCTTGAGACACGCACAATATACTACTGGGGCGGCCGGGGCAGTTATCGGAAAGCAATCACCCATTGTTCAGTGTGAGGAGGGACTTCCAGTCCAGTCCAGTGAGGCCACATAATTTAGCCATTTTTCACCATCATATGGCTCTTTTTTTCTTTCTAAACGTGTGTACACTGTCTGCATCTGCAGCTCCGTCGCTTGACTTATGACAACAGTACAGCTGCAGCCGCCACCACCACCATCATATCATCAATGGCACTTGTTGTATTTACGTATTCTGGCTTGACGATAAGCAAAAAGCACGCTATCCTAAAACTACGTCATACGTAACGATGAGGTCACTGACCTCCCCTCCTGCGATATCGGATCATATGACACCCCCGCCACACACGTACGGCACAAAACTGGGGTCAGTCACCAGTTTAACTGTTCTGTTTACCAGGTTCACATGTAATGGCGTGGGTAAGACATAGTAGACAGACAAGCTTGAGCGTACAGGGTTACAGAAATATATGTACGAGGCAGGTTACACAGCTGGGCTGAAGGGCCCCACGTGTTCAGTATATAAGATACATACATCGAGAAATGAGGGCCCCAGGTATATAGTATATAGACCCATAAGACGAGGACTGAGGGGCCCCTTGTCTTTTGTTCACAGATACATAAGAAGCGGGCCCAGGGCCCCATGCTCTAAGTAACTAGATATACGAGGTGGACTGAGGGCCCCCCAACATGTATTCAGTATATACACATACGTAAGTGGTGGTCCTTAGGCCCCATGTATTCAGTAAATAGATGAATAAGGTATGGGCTGAGGGCCTCATGTACTCAGCACAAAGATACGAGCTCAGTAGAAGATGGCTCAGGCCCCCGGCCAGCAATAAAACCTTCATTTGTCAGCCTCTCTCCACTGCCTTCCTCTCCAGCGTTGTGTTCTGATTCACACGCGTCCCAGAAGTATGAGGGATGGCACTTTCCTGCCCATGCTGTCTATGTATCAACTTACGCGTTTTCTATTTTGTTGTTGTTACTGTAAGCATATCATGTTAGTGCCTGTGGGAGTGTAGGAAATTAACATTAACATGTCCGGTGCAATTGTCACTGTCAGTATTAACAAAGCAGTGCTTGCGCTTGTGGAAAGATGGGTCTGGGGAGAGAGATGAAGCTTGGAATGCACGTGGAAAATTGGATAAGAGGCGGCTATTGGAAGGCTGGGAGGCGTGTTGAGGGAGGACTGGGAAGCGTATTGAAAGAGGGTTGTTGAGGGAGGGCTGGGAGGCGTGGTTGGGCAGGGCTGGGAGGCGTGGAGGGGTCGGGCTAGGATGCGTGGTGGGGAAGGAATGGAAGGGTCAAGAAGGGTGTTTAGCAGGTAAAAAGTTGGAGGATGTGAGGGAACAGTTCTGGAATGTTTAAGGACGTCAGATTCTTAAAACATTCTGAATACTTTCCTTAATTTGACCAATTGTACAAACACGAAGCGTATCTTGATAGTGTGGGTGAAGAGCACAGAGCACGGGGTAGGCGGAGGAAAAGACTTGAGCTTACAGTGAATACAGAACAACGACACAGGAGGGTAACAAGATGGGCCGATGGACCCAGAGGGTCCTCGGTCCAAGATATGATCATCAGCTATTCATACCTTGTATTCAAGAGTGGTGTCGTGCCTCCTGCATAGCCTTCACATACCTGGTAAACTTCGTGTTAAGTCCATCTCTAAAACAACTGCAGGGATAATACTCATCTGAACACTTGCAATACAATTCGTTTACCTCCAGAGAGACTTACCGCGAGTCTTAGCAAACTTTCTAAATCTGGAAAACACTTAGGCTTCAATACTATGTATTGTGGAATTACAATGCCTTGGTATGAGTCCTTGCTAAAGTATCCTATTTGACTACTTTTTTTTAATGCTGCTTTTTGTAATCAAATAGCACTTACCTGTACCAACACTACTACTACTACTACTACTACTAACATTACTACTACTATTACTACCAATACTACTATTACTACTACCACTAATTCTACTACTTATAGTACTACTACAGCTACTATTATTACTACTCCTCTGCCTTTAATAATCTTCAGACACTTTCTTCAATTTCTAGACCAACATCTGACTGTTTTTGCTTTATTTTTCTATATGTAAGAAAGTGTTCCTCTTGATGTCAGAGATCAGGTGTGTGTACTTCCTTGCTGAGCAGCCTCTGTACATTACTGTGTGACTTAAATAACTGGAAACTTGATAAGGTGTTGGTCATGTAATGCATGTACTTTTCTATTTTAAGGGCCTGTGATTGGATTTTGATGAGCCGACTCTGGCGTACATATAGACAGTGCTTTGCGAATAAAGATCGTGAGCTTGAGTTGGAATTCGCGAACAGGAGCGTGGAAGAAACAGTGATGGACGAGCAGTGAGGGAGTGTAGGGTAAGGGATGGAGAGACCGGTGGTGGAGGGAACAGAGGGAAAGAGGTGGGATGGTGAGGCAGAGGGGATGAGGAGTGTGTGATGATGACGACATGGGAGTGTGTGTGGCGGAGAGGCTAGCCGTGCGCGTGTGTAACAAAAGGTTTGAAGGATGGTGGATGATGGGATGGTAGGCCTACAGGGGCGTTAGAGGGATGTAGGTAAGGGTGGCGGTGGTCGGTATGGGTGGTAGTAATGATGGCTATCACGCAAACCACCCCAGGAGAGGGGCGGAGAGCACTGGGGAGACAGCAGAGCGACCGAGGCTGTGACGCTAGACTTCCAAACCACATACACGTCACCCCAGGTAATGTCTCTCACTCAGCGTCCCGACCACACATCCTAGTGACGCGAGCACTGACGCTGCTCGGAGTCAGCCTAGCCCGCAGGGCACGTGACAGGCAGACGTGGACCACTGTCGTGGCGCAGCACACGCAAAAAAATACAGCAGAATGTATGATGAAACACGACGCCATCGGCGTACAGCCCTCACCCACTTAACACCACAACCGTTCATTTTAATAAGCGACGAATACAACACTATGAAAAAATATATAACCCCAATAATAAGCACTTATGTGAGAGGTAAGAGTACAAGGGCGTCGTTCGCTGGGCAAAATGCTATACGTCCACCTTCCTACAAACGTCTCTCCTCCCTTGATGGAAGCCTGAATATCCTCTCTCCTTTCTGGTTATTGAAGGATTTTATTTTATCAACATTTTAGGTCCTTTGTAAAGTTTCCTGAACTTTGTGCTCTTACACAACGAGAACTCCGGTCGGCTAAGGAGAAAATAATAATGGCGTCTGCTTCAGACATGGCACTTATACAATATTATTTCCCAGAAGCTGAAAGTCGCCTTAGCTTACGTCACTCTCTGGAATATAGATAAGTATATGGAACAAAAGCCAGTCAGAGTTCAACTCGAGCACGACGATACGATCCTTCATGATGACGATACGATTGTACAGTACGATGGTACAACTCTTCAGGATCCGATCAAAGGCCATTACACTGGAGGACTGTAACCCCCGCGCTCAAGGGGTCGTACCGTGGTGCTCAAGGAGTTGCACAGCAGCTGCTCACAAGACGTGCCACGCCCGAGGCCTGACAACAATGGCCTGCCCAAGTGGGTGATGCCACTGGAGGAAAACTTGAAGAAACGGGTTTTTGGGAGGGTCTGAAATATTTACGAGGCTACAGGGCGGTGGGACACAAAGGATACGAGCTCCAGCCCCCTGGCCCGTCACACCACTGCCCTCAAACACACCCAGACTCTAAAGACAAAAACACACCCAGGCTCTCCTAAGCTTTAATGCTTGGTTATACAGCAACAAAAATCACAACACAGGGTTATAGTTGGCTTCCTCTCTAACTATTCCTATAGTTTATGCGTCGATTTAGCACAGATATCAACTGCATTACGCTCCAAAATTTCTACATTATATCACTTAACAATGGACAAAAGAATTCGCCAATCACGTCCTGACATTATAGGAATATGGCATTCAAAATGCCAGTCGACGGTACAACATACTAGGGAATACAAACTCACATTCGTGGTTATTCGATACCATAGTCTGGAAAGTTCCTCTTCCTTTCTTGATAGCCCCCCTCTGCTGCCTCACAGGCCCAGGCCCGGGCTGCAGCGGCAGCAGCAACCGTAATAAAAGCCGTCGTTACCCTGGCAGCTGAGGAGGTCCAGATGAAATTGGTTCCCTTCGTCGGGGGAAGCTGCCTCGCGCGCGAGCCTTCAGCCACATAATAAAAGCCCACAACTACTCGTCTGGTGCCGGCCACACCACAAAAGGCCTTAAATGGCAAAATCCGAAGAAAAGGTTCCTCCGCAAGGCCTTCAGGCGAGTACAGTCAAGCGAAACAACGAATTCTTCACAGTGAGGGAGTGGCGAGAGACGGACCGCCTGTCTCTCCAGGTTCCACCACCTCACCTCTCCTCTGTCACTAATCCAGACACACAAGCACACCGCAGGTCGAAGCTTTCTCTTTTCTTCCTGAAAACAAGAAGCTCTGCCGTACCTTTACCAGACTAAGCTGTTGAAGACATCCACAATCGAGTAACTGACCATGGGGGCAACAGAGGACTAGCCGCAGGCAGGTAAGGAACCTGGTGGTTGTCCAGCCCGCAGTAACAACTGTCTCGTATGAGACCAAGAATTCAAGAAATGAATCTCAGTTGACACTGGGACTCCGCAGCAATAAGTGCACTTAAATACCCGACGGTATAACAGGCTGCTCTTACAACAGCACTCCTCCAGCCGTGGTTCACGCCGGCCAGGACATGACGTTGTGCACGACAAATAACCTAAATGATTACCTGATCACCTTGAACGTTTGGATGCCAGGAGAGTGGAGCACACCTGATATCTTTAGCCCTGCATCATGTCTTAGTTATCGGCCGCAAATCTGACACAGCATGTACCTCCCATCACACCTACTACCCGAGTCTCAACAGGTATAATTACGGTATGGCTAAAAACAAGGCCACCAGGCGACCATCCGGGAAGCCCTGACTTTGTCCCTGACTCGGCCACACACACACACACACACACACACACACACACACACACACACACACACAGGAGCCCCTGAGGGCTACAGTACTCAGACGCCCGCGTCCCTACCTCACTACACGTCACGACCCGTATTACCTACAGGCACCAACACCTGTGGTAACGGTTGTTTCTTGTGCAGTACGTCGGCATGTAGGCGGGGAAAAAAAAAGGCCTAAAGGCCGGGGCTACGGCTTCCTCGCAATCAAAGCGCCTGGGGAGCCTTGAGTGTTGAGGTGTCGGGGGAGACACTAGCTCCCAACATCGGCCAAACATACTCACTCTCGCTCATCGCTGGAGAAGCGAAAGGGGGAAAAAAAATCTCAAACCATGGCAGACGAAAGTCCCCCAACACAAATTCCCGCACTCTCTCCTAATATATTTACCAGGTAAATCAGTTGAGGGGCGGGCCGTAAAGAAGTCGTCTCCTCCCATCTCTCTCTCTCTCTCTCTCTCTCTCTCTCTCTCTCTCTCTCTCTCTCTCTCTCTCTCTCTCCTATCTTGTGCAGTGAGCCGTTACAAGACGCTGGCTCAAGCCACCCGGGGCTATAAAGATACTGGAGGCATTTTAAGGGCTATCAATGCCACGTATATCACAACGGGTAACGTCGGCCGGTAATGACGTGTTCAGACCTCGGGTCATCACTGGAGACCGGCGCCCCACCGTAAACACCAACCCCTCTCGATCCTGTTGCTGAGGAACGACGTTATTCCAACGACAACGATAAGTGTTTACCTCTCGCACAGGACTTTGAAGCATGTCTGCCCAGCAAAGGACGGATGACATGACTACGCGTGTTTCCTCGGTGTTGCTAATGTCTTCCTGTACCCACCTAATCCCTTGAGCACGTAGCACCTCCCTTGAATTCGATGATGCGACCCCTTAGTGCGACGGAATAACACATGGTTTTCGACTGATTGTTTGGAATTCATAAAGCGCTCGAACAACAGGTATGACCTGCGCCTTGCCTTTGTCTTTACCCTCCCGGATCATCATATCCAAGAGTCGTACAGTCGTGTTCAAAAGATCGTATCGTCGTGCTCTTGAGTCGTACCGTCGTGTTCAAAGGTCCTTCCGTCGTGCTCAAGGAATCAATGTGGACCACGGTACCTTCACACAGTCGGAAGACAACGATTAAAGCTACAGACGAAAATATCTAAGATACACCCGGTGGCATTTAAGGCGCTTTACTAAAAAATCTCCCAGCTTGGCCCCGACTCCACAGCTGATACCGGCAAACCCGTCTGCAACCAGGCACAAAACCCTTCAAGCTGACAGTTGGTTTTCCCTTCCCACAGTTCAGGAGCCCCATCTCCTCCTGCCACTCTTCCATGCTGTTTGCCTCTCCATCATCCTCCGTCCGATCAACTTTCCTTACATAATGATCAACGTCGATTACCACAGTCGGGCCATTACTGCTGGTGGCAACCTCATTTGCATGTCTCTGTTTATCCTGGGGGAGAAAATCTAAAAATGTCTTTTTAATCCTAGTGTGGTTAATCCTACCACACTACTCCATCAGTTTCTGCTCTCTTCTACTAACCAAAACAGCCTCGTTTGGACCCAGTGATTTGTTGCTGTTTGACTTCTTTCAATTAATTATAATTCATTAGTAGCAGTACACCCACAACCCGAGGTTGATCATTAAGGAATAACCTCCTCGAAGTCCACAGCATCCGACCACCTGTTGTCCCACATTTGAAGTACTGGGCAACTACGATAGCCAAAGGGCTTCTCCCTCCCTCGTTCACCCTCCCAATCCAACCCCAAGCTGTACGCGAGAATCCGGACGAACATGTCAAATTTATGACGGCATTTTAATTGAGGGGAGAGGATTTCCCGCCATGTGAACTAGAAATACTGGAGCAGCCGCGGGGAGTGCGCGCAGGGAGGTACTTGTCGAGGACCGAAGTACACACGTTAGATGCGAAAGGTAGAGATACTCCGTGGACATTGTGGATCGCAACTACATCTCACAGACGTCAAGAATCGCAGCCACCCAAAATGAGAGACAGGAGACAGGTGCCATGGCTCACTTGGTAGCAGGTGAGGACATACCGGAGTGGTTACCTCCTCCCACAAGGTCACCACTGATGGATGATATGGAGTCCGGATGTGAGCCGGCGAGGACATGCACGGACAGGCTGGGAGGCAGCACGCGGGGGCGGCCGGCCGGCTGAGGGAACAAGGAAGGAAAGGGATATACATGAGAGGAGAGACGAGGACAGAGGCAACAGGACAACAGGAAGGCGAGATTAAAAAGCCAGACAAATGACAGAATCTAAAAGCCACACATGTGGGGAACAACCAAAATAAAAGGGAGGAAATGGTGAAAAAGAAGCCCCGAAAGAGGAGAGTGATACCTGGAAAAGAAAGGGAGATACAGAACAACACAGGAGGTGAAGGAGTAAAGAACTGAGAACGTGAGGTTCATGAGGAACAAAGGAGAGACACGGACGTGCAATTTGTCAACACACCTGACCCCCGCGTCCTGTTTCCGTCCCCCGCTTGTGTCATCCCTCGTCTCCACTCGATATCAGAACCTCTTCCTTCCACTACCTACACGTTCCAAAACCCTCCGGGACATTTTCTTTTTTTTTTCAATTCCAAGGAAACTTACCCCTGATGACGTATAACACGACCCAGGTGGTGGTGGGAGGAGGAGCGTGACTTCATCGCACGGAATAACAGCGGGAATGATCCCGCGGCGGTGCTGCCGTCGGCGGCGGCAGGTGTGCGCTAGCCCGGCCCCGGTGAAAGGTAAATAACAGGATGAGACAGCGACTAAAATGAGAGTGACGTCACTTCCAGCCATGGGTGGGGTGGGGTGGAGTGGAAGGAGGATTGTCCGTCCAGACTCCTTCTTCCCCGCTCCTCCCATCCTCCTACCTCGCTTCTATCCTTACCCATCCAGCTTCCAAGCCCCGATGCCTCACACCACCTATCCACAGGACTCACATACCACACCTTTTCCCGCAACGTCTTGCAACCGAAGACAAAAAGAAAATATTCCGCAATATCGTGGCTGAAATGAGGGTGTTGTTTCTCTCTGTGACACAGTTACTATTCTGGGAGTTGAAAAAAACACATTATATAATGTGGCCCGCTGACCTGTTCCTCCCAGCACTCACCACAAGACCGACAACACGACCAACACAGTGCTATGCACGACACACACACCCTTAAGCATGCTGTTGTTATCACGTTCAGTGGTGTTGTCTGAAGGGATTCGCTGCCCTACACCCAACCTATTTACCGAGCCTCCACAACACCTGGATCAGTCCTACACCAGCCAGTGGCAGTATGGGAAACCGAACGAGGCGAGGAACTTGAACGAACAGACTCACTCCCTTCTCTCCCTCCATCAATCACTTCTCCAATGAATCAGCGGCGGCTTAACTCTTTTTGTTACCGACCGCTTCACCACCATCTGCCAGAGAGAGACCCTGACCTTCCTCTACCTTGACACCACCGGCCTCCTAACCTACCCTTCCATCTGAGTCAGCGTAAAAATCGTCATGTGGTTACCACAGCCTCAATGCAAAAGTTCTCCTACGACACAGAGTTCTATATGAGACTCTACAAGAGGGTTTCCTACGTCCCATAACCGGAGTTTCCGTCCAAAACGTCTCGAATGCCCGGCAGAGTGGACGACTTCGCGTCTCCCTAATGCCGAAGGCAAACAAGCTCACAGTATCTTAGTTATGATCCACTGGCCTTCCCCATGCGGTGCCAACGCTGTCCTTCACCAGATAACCTCGTCACTGACCATCAGGTCTGTCCCCTGGCTCTCCCAAGAACAGAACACTTCATTCCCCACACTGTCATATCACCTGTGATCCGCCGCCTAAGATTTTCCAGGTACCCTTCAGTTGCTGGAGTAGACTACCCTCCCAAAGGCGCGCCCAGAAACATCCTCCACGACCCGCATTACCGTATGTTACTCAACTAACCGACATCCTCACCTCGCCTTTAAACGCGGGCTAGTCCCACCACACCCAGTGTCGAACAATGACCATTCCCCACTCTTAAGGAGGAAAGAAAAGAATTATTAAAAGTCTCCAAAACTGAGGCGCGCGTGTGTGTGTGTGTGTGTGTGTGTGTGTGCCTGGAACCCCGTGTAGTGCGGCACGTCTTGC
>JAUTXX010511813.1:0-11896 GCA_032273605.1 Panulirus laevicauda | reverse complement strand
AAAAGAATATTGTTGACATGGCAGAGGGATAATCCGGAGCGTTTTCATTAATTCACTCGACGTCAGTTGTCCATTAAAGAGCAACGTGATGTAAAGATGCGTGAGGACGTTAAGGACAAGTTCACCTTTGCTATCACAGTGCAAAGCGCTACAGCCCAACAAGTAAATCCTTAAGGATCTTGAACCTTATAAGGGTCATGATCCTGGGAAATATTCCAACCTGAGATGTTCAAGAAAGGAGACCGGGAGGATGTGCTCATCTACTGACCAGACTCCTTGACGAATGCCGTCTGTATTGTACTGGAAAAGATCAATCAAATGGATGACTTTTTGCGAGGAGAAACTGCCCAGGTGAGGCAGCAAGATTTCTGCGTACGGTCAAGTGTACGCGCTTCCTAGATTTCCACAGGAGAGTGAGCTCCGTTTTAGACATGAGAAAACTGGTTGGATTGTCTATATTTGGACTGCTAGAAAATATTCGACACTACACCACGTACGAGCCTAGTGCAGAAGCTGGATACGTGCAGAAATACGGGTGAGGACCTCTTAGCTGGATAGAAGATTGTTAGTGGAACAGTTAAAAGATGCACGTGAGAAGAGAATCCTTAAAATGGATATATGAATAAATTGTCAGAAGGGCCGGATTCGAGAGAAGGCTTGCACCTCCTTACATGAGGGACATAGACAAATATGGTTTATCTACGGATATTCATGAGGATATATGAGTGTCATCTCCCTCCCTGTACAGTACATAGAGGTGATTACAGTAGGTTAATCACCTGCACATATCTACACAACAACGAAAGTATGCAAACGCAGACATGAAAACGCTCACATTTTATGTAAATACAAAAAAAAATGAAAACTGACTGAGACCATCGGATTGGGAGCATGAGGAATAATGCAGTGGGACAGAGAACAAGGACAGTGAAACAGAGATACACTGGAAGTTCAGTGAACCTGTACAAGAAAATGTTATGAGCTTTTAGAGGCGGAATAATGGTGGAAATTTATGATCTGGTGAATGAAAGGAGAGCATGCGAGGTCGGTGCTTGTCAGCGAAAAAGAGAGATTTTTGAGAAAGTCAAACTCGTGAAGGTTGACGAATCAACAATGAAAGTCTTTGCAAATTAAAGCAAATTAAAAAAAGTAATGAGAATGGGACAGAATGAAAGAAGGCCGCATTATGATTATTATACAGCAGGAAATTAAGTTCAGGATTCTGTTCGAGAGGGACTTGGGAGTCGAGATCTTCCCCATCCAGCCGCGAGTGTCCCACAAACTGTCTTATAGCTAATATCAGAATAGCTTTCAAATGTAGACGAAACAAATATCTACGTAAGGCCAAAACAAAGTATTGCCTCTCAGGTTTGGTCACCCAGTGGTTTGTTGCTGCTTGAATTCCTTGGTATTCCTTTGTAAAGAAGCACAAAGAGCTAATAAAGAAGGTCTAGAGAAGGGTAACAGAGATTGTACTAGAATCAAGATATCTAGATTACAGGTAAAGGGTACAGGCTACAAATTTGCCCACCATGGAAGAAAGAAGAGTGTGTAGTGACCTGATCACAACTCTTGATATTTCAAAATAGGTAGACAGCGTGGATAGTGGACAGTTCTTCTAGAGATATAAGGGTAGAGTAGCCAGAGGAAAACATGAAATGAAGCACGAAGCTTCTGAAAAACAATGTAAGGAACTAATTTTATGGTATAATGATTGTGGTTAAACAGAACGACTGAGGGCATGGTTAATGCAGACAGCATAACATAAACTTTAGACATTGTGTGACAGTAGAAAATGTTCAAGAGATGGGGCCCCGCGAGTGTAAAACTTAGTACCTAAGCACTCTGAAACACACGTAAACACACACACACACACACACACACCTTTAATGATATAAGTATGTTGATACTTCAAAGTGCTTTGATCTTAGCGCCTACAAAGGAAAAGGAAAAGTTAAAGTATGAAGCGTTTTAGACAGATGAACATGAATAAATAAGGCTCCGGAGGCATAAAACTGAGCGGACTCATGTCTGCCCCACGAGCACACCCAATCCAAATCAAAGTTTATAAATGCATTAGTGAAGAGATGAGACTTCGATCGAGCAGGGGAAGATGGAAGGTATTTGAAAGGCGTGGAGGAATGCAGAATCGAGTCTTCAACTTATGAGTGTTTAAAGAATACCGACGATAAGGAGGAGAAAAAAGGAGTCAGTACAGAACCCTGAGGGATGCTGCTGCTACTGATGATGATGAAGAGGTTGATAGCATGAACAATCATAGGAATGGCCTGACCAGAGAGAAAGGTGGAGATGAGAGGAAAAAATGACGGAGAAAACTAAAAGACTGAACTTTGGGTAAAAGGCCCCAACGCCACGCCCTCTCACAATCCTTTGATAGTATCGAGAGCTTAAATACAGGCCATTCTGGTCTCAGGAGGGAATATCACCGAGGAACCCCTCGATACGAAAACGACATTGATGATCAGAGAAAAGTTTGTGTGATTCAGGATCCTTATGGAAACGTAACTTGAGAAGAGAATCAGAGATTGAGATTAGAAGTCAAGGCAATAGAACGATATATTTTGGTTAGGTTAGACAAATGCAAGTCTTCGAGAAGAAAAGTTTTGATATTTAGGTTAGATCATATTGTACAAGCAAGCAGAGGCGTATAATGGGGAACGCTACTAATGGCAAGAGGGATGCCACATGGTCCATAAGGCTTGCTTGTAAGAGAAAAAAGAAGAAAGTTCTCTGTGGAATGTATGAGCGGAGATTACAGAAAATGGCATCAGATTAGAAAAGTGCACTTCTGGGCGGGAGAACATTGGAAGTTGGAAAACTGAAGTTATAGAAAAGAGAACTGAAATTTGGGCCATTCAGACCCAGCTTTTTAGGGAAGGATGATGATGGAAGGAAGCCCAACACAGTGTCCTGATGGTGGACATGGTCCTCTCAGTATGTCTTGAAGGCTTGCCAGCAGACGAAACATGTGGTATCGTTTGTTTAAAGAGAAGAACAAAGTGAATAGCGCCTGAAGTTGTCAGAGATACTTTGAGCCAAAGCACTAAGAGATATACCAGCAGAAAAAAAAGTAGTTAGGTCGTCAATTCTTGCGTATTTGTAATAATTTCAAGGAAAGATGAAAGGTGAGTGAGCCTGGGATGGAGACATTCTCCACACCCAGAGACAACCTTGGAGGAAGAGGGGGATACTTGTACTCCCCGTTCCTGCAACAATGCTTCGTTATACTCTCAGCAGAAGCAGAAGCATCTGCTGTGGATAAGCAGTACTCCAAGGGAAAATAGAAGCGGAGTATTTGTACGATGGTCCAGTTCGCTTTCAGATTTGACTGGTCGATCAGAGCAGGGGACGCGGGGAGTGCGCAAAGAGACGCTGATGAGATTGAATATGTGAGGGTTGGTTGATTGGTTGTTTGGACTTTAAGGCTATCAATATGCCAGGGTCATCCAGGCCATCAACGTTAAGTTATAACCTCGTGCCGGGAAATCTTTAATAGTTTTTCTTCAGGTGTTAAGGATTATTCTCTGACCACATACACCCGCACTATGCATGTTGGGATATGAGGAGGTAGCGATTAGAGTTTTGTATCCAAGCCATAACGTGAGTGATTCCGAGAGCAGTATGTAACACAGCAACTTAGTGTCAAAATTCAGGAATTCAAAAGGCTGTCTGGTGTTCGACAAGGATAAGATTCTCCTCTTGAGACACAGTCGTGGATGTAGACCAGTATTAGAAAAATAATTCATGAAAATATCAAGCACAACTTGGTCTCGGACAGAAGTAACAGACGAGATTCTCTAGCAAGATAATGTTCAACAAATAATGATGGTACGTATTGGATACCTCATGATGCATACACAGGCTGACATCGATATCAAGGTACCAAAGATGAGGTAGCTGTTGGCTTCACAAAGCTCTAAGTGTTTTCGTAATGGCTCAAGCTTCCTTTTTATCCACAGAAAATTTCATGACGTAGTATTATGTCTCTGCTGGCCACGACAGAGGCAGTGTTTCACTTCAGTGAGAGTGTCGTTAGCGTTGTTAGAGACGCATACAGCAAGAGGGTTGGAAAATCATGTCTGGCATCAGTAGCACCATCACTTCCAGTAGTCCAAAAGCTTCACCATCACCACAACACCACCATTACTTGCATTATCGTCATCACCATCACGAGCCATTAACACAATCAGTGCTATGACTGTCATGAGCGTCACCTTCCCCACCACCTGTGTCATGACTGTCAAGTATCACCATCACCATCCGCCTCTATCACCATCACGAAGGCCATCACTGTCGTGAGCTTCACCACCACCACTCCCATGTCATCAATGTCACCATCAACTCCAACACAAACATCACCATCATCACCAACAGTACCATCACCATCTGGGGCCCATCCTTCACCATGGCTACGCAATCGATGACCATAACAGTTTAGTTGATCAAAACCTCTGCTGTACTTGCGTTCACTAGGACGACCAAGACTACGTTGACCAAACATCACACCTTCGTTGAGCATTACTGCGACACGATACTTAAATACATTGAGCACCACCACACTAACGTTGGCCACCATCTAGCCTCCGTTGACCACCACCACCTACTGCCACTCCGTTGATAATGATCACCACTTACATTCACCATGACCTACGTTGACCACCAACACCCCACCTCACCACCACCTCAACCACCAACACCACACTCGCCAACCCAACCCGTGGTAATGCTTTACTACCATCTTGTGCACCTGGCTAACACCAAGACCCAGCAGGAGTAACAAGGATCTTCCACCGCCGTCTCCCCCACCCCAGGTTCCCCCTCCCTCCTTCCCTAGCAGTTCAAGGTGTGGAATGCGAACCCTCTTATAGTCATCTCGCCGGAAGACCAACCGCTTTTTTATTTCGATCGTATTCGCCTTGTTGACGGGCGAAGTTACGACGCGTGGCGACCCGGGCCCACCCGTTCTGCAGGTGTCGGGAGACGGCCGCGTCCTCCCCTGGTCACCAGTTACGACCTCGTCTTGACCAAGTTATTAGGTTGTAAAAAGCCAGGTAGACGGAGTGCAGTTACTCGAAGTGGACCCTTATCACGCTCGAGTCGAGGAACTGAGACTTACTGGACCAGAGTGAAATTGATTCTACCAGCCAGAGTGTCTGCTGCACAGCTAGATATTAGCTTGTCCCTCCTTTTTTCCTGTTGTTGTCCACTTGTATTCTATCTGTAAGCATTACAGTACCATCCGGTACAGTGATATCCTACGCTGACTTACGGTAACGTTACATACGTCTTTATTGTAACTTATCGTAGTCAACTTTTTCATCTGTTGGTTTATCCTACATCTCATTTTTCTCCATTTCTCACCACGTACGAGGTATGGCATCATAGCCCTCCCATCTTCTGGTGTTCGTGAAGACTGTTAACAGGTATCTATATCCTGGGGCTTATCTTTTCTAGTCAGTCTCCTTCTTCCCCATTCTGTTCACTGTAGTGACGAAGGTTTCTCTTATACATCGGTGAATAAACATAAAGCTATTCAACAGCTCAGGCGATAAGGCCATGACACACACACACACACACACACACACACACACACACACACACTACATTTGATACACTGTCGTACAGATAAGTCCACACAATGCTGTATCCCCTAGTGAGCAGAGACGCGCAGCTACCTGGGTAAGGAAGGCTAAACCTCACTTTACCATCAGCGTCTCGTACTTCTTAACTTTTGATAGAAAATGTACGTCCACAGTCACCAGCAAAGTTGCGTCTTGTACCCCGTAATATGAGAAAGAAAAGAAGGCAGCTTCAGGGATCTGTGATATTGCTTACAACATCAGAGGGGGGTAATGCTATGGTAGTAAGAGTATTTGATTAAGTAACGCATGATTAGTAGCTAATGGACGATTAACATCTAACACGCAATTAGTGTCTAACAGGTGATTAGCACGTAACACACAATCAGTATCCATCTCGTCCACGATTAGTAGCTAACAGATGATTAATATCGAACACACAATCAGTAGCCAACAGATGATTAACATCTAATACATAATTAGTATCCAACAGGTAACACAATTTGTATCCAACAGACAATTAACATCCAACGTACGAGTAATGTTCAATTACTTCATTAATATTCATCACACGATTCATATTTACTCGCTACATATGTTTAAACTAGAGAACTATCAACACAGTAGATATAAAGCACATAGATATTATTTAGCACAAGGTCGACATTCAGTATATCAACTCGAGATGAATATGTAACATGATCAGTACACTGTCAATATGTAACATGATCAGTGCACTGTAAATATGTAACACGATAAGTACACTATCAATATGTAACCCAAGCAGTACCCTATCAATATGTAACACGGTTAGTACGCTGTCAATATGTAACACTATCTATACTATCACTATGTAACATGATCAGTATACTATCACTATGTAACATTTTTGTATAATAACTAACTTATAATATTTACCTTGGTTAATTTGCAACACACTGTGAACATTTTGCACAGTTAATATTTAACAGAATTAGTAATTGAAACAATTGTATTCATTGTTGGTAATATATAACGAAGTCAATATTTAACATCTAATTCACTATCAAGAACACAGGACTAATATTTAACACATCTACAATATAACACGATTGCTATCAAACATAATTTATAACAGGATTAATATTAAACACGAGCATTTAACAAAATTATGTCCTCTCAAAAGGGATATTCAACATAAGATAATTACAATTCAACATACGAATGTTATTTAACAACAACAATTAACAAGTTTGAAGGGCGTCATAAGTAACACTTGAACAGGGAGCTAATACCAGCACAAATGGAGAACACATGATCGGCGTTTCACACATGATTGGTGCTCACTCAACTCGCTCAGAATGTAAGACAGTACTATTGAAACGCATGACTGATGTCTGTGTACTGCCACTCCACATGAAACGGTGGACATTTAAGTTACGACTTCGCACACGGTGACCGCTCATGAGGACTGAGAATTGGTACAGTAGAGAAAAATCTGTTATGAAATGTGTTTCCTCAGTTATTCATTTCAGTACAAGTATTTGGCGGTCGCCTACGAGAATAAAGTTGACAAGGATGCTTTTTGCCTAATCATCAGCAATTGCTAAATCAACTTGGCTGAAGGAATTATATAGTGTTTTCATCCTTATTTTTTAGTTTGTCATGAAACAAATATGTGATTTTGACTAACTCTGATCTGCTCATTTCAAATCACAGCTTCCAAATTTCCATCATGTCACTATTTTTTTCTTTGAAAGTCACTTAGAAACATCATACATCTTGGTCTTCTGTACGACATATTACTAAGGGTTTCCCAACACTGCAGAAAGATGATTGCAATTTTCAGAAATTTTATAGTTTCAGTGACAAATTCCAGTGCGACCATGTGCGAACTATATGATAATTTGATTACTAGAAAGGAGACAGTGCCTTTCAGTTCATTTCATATCCCATTGTACTCTCTCCTCTCTAGAGAAATTAGCAGTGGTCTTGCATTAATCCCAGTTCTTATCTGCGCTGATGATGTTTCTCGGTTGCAGAAGTTCTTGATAAAACGGTTCACACAGTCTTCATCAACGGTTCACACAGTCTTCATCAACGGTTCACACAGTCTTCGTCTCTGGCATCACTCAGATTTCTCAGTGGCACTCGGTGACCTGTGCATCTATAAACGCCCAGTAGCTTCGAGACCAGTGACGCAGTTAGATACTTATTCTCTCACCTAATATCCTTCCACACTTGTTGTAAAGCACGGTCAAGCAGTTAATTCCCCATATCTGTCAACTTATCAGTTGTATTGTTCACAACCTCTCTAATCTGTGGAGCAACACAACCTCCCTCTTTCATCTTGGCATTATTGTTTTTAGAAACATCTTCATTCAGATAGCTGGAGGCGTCTCCTCTCCAGGGGCCTTGACGACATTCTCTTTCACTCAAGTTTGGTGTAAAAAAAAAAAGAGGAGGTAAAACCTCTTCTGTTGGATCAATCAATGGCTACTGCTTCGTAGTTTTATCACCAGGAACAATTTCCCCTTCCCTCATAGGCCATTATTTCAGCGAAAGGTGCTCCCGAGTTGCTCGTCTGTCCAAAGACATGAAGAGCGTGATGCCTTCCCGCGAGGCAAGCAGATGCCCAATACCTACAAATATTTCAGCCGTGCCGCATGTACATTGTCAATTTCCACTTCGGAATGAACCTTTGCTGCTCAAGCTTTAGTTGTTCGTTAGACCAATAGAAGCTTCGGAACAAACAGAATGTCCCGTAAAATGTTCACTATAAACGTATATAGATAAAGTCCTTAAGATAAATTTGGACATGATGGAAAAGAGCGGTTATAATTTTGTCACCCGCGGATCGACATTATGCTAAAACAACCTATTAAATCATGCACAATATTGTTGTTGACCAGCGCTATAACTTTGATGATATATATCTCTAAATACGTCAGGCTTTTACAACTTGATGATAATGACGTCACGGCCAAGCTTGGGATCAAGTAGGGACTTGCGTGTACAGGCATTTACTACTGCCAGAGATTTAATGAGACGATAACTACTGCAAAACCTGAGCCATAAAAGTTGCTGTAATGCTACCCCGTTGGTGAAGCTGTCACGCCTCCTCCCGCCGCTGACACTGGACACACACACTCACACACACACGCCCTCATGTTCACTAATTAAGCCGAGATGACGCCGTTTTACCTTATCAATTTCCGTTTTGGTTTGAACGTCCGGGGACACCATGCCATACGATTGTTTAGGATGAATGATGAGAAAATGATCACACTGGATAATTACTCGTAAAAGAATTGATCTCTAAATCGTAGTGTTACTCATCAGAAGTTCTGAAATCCCTGAGGAGGCTGGGTCGTGTTGGCTGGAGTTCGAGAGGATCGTTATCTGTTCTGTTCTGTCGGGATGGTCGAGGTGTTTTTGCTCACCATGGGGAAGACTGCCGCGCGGGTCGACACAGCTCCTGGTCCCATCGTGGCGTTAGTGGCAGGTGTTACGGTGCAGGAGGTCGTTGCCCTGGGTCATGTCGTGGTCCCGGGGTTAGTGCCAGGTCATACGGTTCACCAGGTCGTTATTTCAGGTCATGCTGTAGCCAGGTCTGACAACTGACTCTGGCTGTCGCCCACGGGAGTTGTCTGGTGATGTCGGAGCTTTTTCCTTCCTACACCTCGTCTAACACAGACAGGCCCCTAACCATGCGTCCTGTCATATCGAGAATTGGCTGGTTTAAAGTAACATGTATTCAGACTTGTTTGGGATCGAATACTATTCATAGTAAGACGACGCACATGCGCATGAGGATCTTCTTGTGGTCACCGCCACTCCTTAGAGTTTGTCATACGAGATTCACCGACGACTGTTCAGCGAATTCCTCGCTCCATATCAGTCAAGAGTGGATGAGTCCGCACACCCAACCTCCAGCTCTGACAACTGTATCTCATGATCTACGAGCAACATTGTGATGAGGTTATACCATTTGGGGCGCACAGGTGCAAACGCGTAAAAAGAAATCTTGTATAAATTATCAGTCAGGCAACGAGACCACAGCTGTTATCAGAAGGACAATTATACCATTATGGTATGCGATTCAGCAGTAGCAGGTCCTGCGATTGGTGCCTATGTACTAGTCAGTCATAAACAGGCACCAGTAACTTATACACAGGCAATGGTCACTGATAAACAGGCACCAGTCACTGATAAACAAGCACTAATTGCTAATAAGCAGACGCCAGTCAACCGATAAACAGGCACCAGTCACTGATAAACAGGCACTATTTGCTAATAGATAAGTACCAGTCACTGATAAACAGGCACCAGTCAATGATAAAGAGGCATCAATCACTGATGATAAGGCAACAGTCACTGATAGACAGGCACCAGTCACAGATAAACGAGGACCAGCCACTGGGAAAAGCATCTGTCCCTGATATCAACAGGCACCAGTCAACAATAAGCGGGCACCAGTCATCGATAAACAGGAAACAGTCACCAGCACACAGGCACCAGTACAGATAAACATGCACCAGTCATCGATAAACGGGAGCCAATCACTTGGCAAACATGCACTAATCACAGATAAACAAAACTCGGTTACTGGTAAGCAGGCACCATCACTGATAAAAAAGGAACAAGTAATTAGTAAACAGGCACCTATCGCAGATAAACAGACATCAGTTCCTGGTCAACAGGCACCAGTCACCGATAAACAGGAACCAGTTATTGGTAAACACGCCCCCAGTCACAGGCAAAAACGCCACAGTCACCGATAAAGTGTAACCAGACACTAGTCCATAGTCTGTAGTCTCTCCCACACTCAAGGTAGACACCAGTAGAATCACTGCTCATCGGGCCAAGCCTGACGTGACGATGATGAGAGAGAAGGAGCCTTAAGAACAGGATGACATAGACAGCCTTGAATACAGGGTGAAGAAGTAAATGAAACAAGAATGAAAAGGGAAAAGAACAGGTGTATGGTGTCTGTAAAGAAAGATGTCGAGTCTAGCCCGGTAGGTTGGTATGATATTGAAGCAGAGTAAGACGAGCAGTCCTGACGTAGAGGATGTAGGATGGTTCCGGGCGTAACCTCAACACACGCACGTCAGGAGGACAGTGCGTCCCTGGGAGGCTCCTGTCTACACCCTACTGACGCGGAGGGTTTCAGATGGATCTGGGCATTGCTACTGCAACGTTTACCCCTAAGTCAGAAGGGTAGTGCTTCCCTGGATGGCTGTTTTCTTTAGCTTACGTAATGCCATTCTCTCTCTCACTCTCTCTCACACACACACACACAGAGGATGGAGGAGAAGGCTGTGTGTCTCTACCAATCAGCTCTGGTGACATTTGGTTCAGCAACCAGTTCCTGCGGGAAGCCACAGGGCAGAGGGTAGAGCTCGGAGACGCAGCGCACGAGACGGGGCCGGGGCCGGGTGTGGCGGGTACCAACCCGTTGTTTTTATGCAATAGCGAATCTGATTGTTGCGCTCCTTGCAGGATGGGGAGAGAGAGAGAGAGAGAGAGAGAGAGAGAGAGAGAGAGAGAGTCCTCTTGAAGGGGTGAGGGATGTGACGTGTGACGGGCATCTTGAAGGGTTCAGGGATGTGACGCGTCACAGCCGTCGTCAAGGGTCACGAGATGTGATGTGTGAAGACCATACAGGAAGGTCCAGCGGCGAGGTACACTTGTGACATGTGCAAAGGTATGAGTGCTAACTTTCCTCATGGATGGAGGACAGTTCTAGCTTTCTTGATGGATAGAGGACAGTGCTAGCTTTCTTGATAGATACAGGACGGTGCTAACTTTCCTGATGGATAGAGGACAGTGCTAGCTTTCTTGATGGATAGGACAGTACTAGTTCTATTGCTGGATAGAGGACAGTGCTAGCTTTCTTGATGGATAGGGGACAGTGCTAGCGTTCTTTAACAGTACAGTAGTGTGATATCTCACTTGAAGTGTGATTTCTCTGTTCTCATAGAGTACAGGAATATGAAATATCTTCTTAAAGATACAAGTGTGTGATAACATTCTCCTTGAAGTGTACATTAATATAATATCTTTAATGAAGGGGTTTGTTACTCGTCCTAGAGTCTTCAAGGACAGGACAACTTTCTCGAGAGTGATATGAGCAGGGTAGCATTCCTGACATTTGGTTTGTGGGTTGTGGTATGTGGGTAGTCTATCATGGCACGTGTGACGCACCGTGACCTTAGTGTTGAAGGGGAAACAAGGATGTAGTCAGGTATGACCAGTTCCATTTATCTAGTTATCTTTGTATCTCCGAGACAGCGACATAGGTTGATAAAAAA
>JAUTXX010511791.1:0-11898 GCA_032273605.1 Panulirus laevicauda | reverse complement strand
GAGAGAGAGAGAGCACTGCATATCGATACAAACATTTGAAGAATCTTAGCTTGAGGCAATAGTAAGACTAATATCCCTCGCTGCAGAGGCCTATACAACACGACGGCTTCAGATCTGAAAGAATTCCTCTTCTTTAATACATCTAAATGATCAGCGACTCACCCCTTCCATCCGCCTTAGTACTGGCAAGTGAGACAGCGCCGGGTTCTTAAGGCCAGAGTGGAATGTAAACACTCACTTCAATCCTCCTTGTACTTAGCTGGCATGACTCCAGTACTTTTAACTGGTCAGACACAACAGACTCTCCACAATGGAGGTCTTTTTTCCACTGTCGTCTCCACTTTACACTACACATTCTTCCCTTTCACTCCACATTTTCGTTCCCCCCTCCCGTCCAGAATGATCGCTTATGGAGGAAAAAAAGAGAAATACATCCTGTCGCATCGGTAAAGGTGGTCACTTACCCCGTATTGAACGGTGAGCAAACAGATACTGTTGTGGAATACCAGCATCTGACTCTCCATAATGTTCCAGGGTGTGGACGGCGGTGGTAGGGCGAGAGGTGCCACTACTGTGCCACAGTGGGTGGTGGTGAGGATAATGTCACTACTGTGCCTCTAGGTGATGGTGGGGAAGTGCCACTATCTTGCCTCTGGGTGGTGGTGGAGGAAGTGCTACTACCCTGCCTCAGTGTGTGGTGGTAGTGGAGGTGCTAATACGAGGCGTTGGGGTGGCGGTGGGGGAAATGCCGCTACCGTGCCTCAAGGGATGGTGGCGGGGGACTGGCCACTAACATGATTCAGGGGGTGGTGAGGGGGTGCCACTACCGTGCCTCAGGTGGTGAGGAGGTGCCATTACTGTGCCTCAGGTGGTAGGGAGGTGCCACTAACGTGTTTCAGGGGATGGTAGTAGTGGATATGCTACTATCATACCTCTGAGGGAAGTGGTAGGGGGAAGAGCCACTACCGTGCTTCAGGGGGTAGTGGTGGTGGTGGACGTACGAGCACCATGCCTCTGGGCTTGGTGGAGGGGTGGTGCCACTGCTGTGTCACAGGGGATGGTGGAGGTGGAGAATGTCATTACCGTGCCTCAAGGGGTGCTGGTAAGGGAGGTACTGGTAAGACAGTGGCACCTCCTCCTGTCGCTGTAGCTCCATTGAGGTCACCATGATGCACTGTCAGCCCATTTAGCTCCCCAGGGTCAACATAGTACAGTGCCAGCCCATGTTCCTCCCTGGTAGGTCACCATGTTACACTGCCAGCCCGTCTACCTCCCTGCTAGGTCACCAAGTTACACTGCCAGCCCATCTACCTCCCTGGTAGGTCACCATGTTACACTGCCAGCCCGTCTACCTCCCTGGTAGGTCACCAAGTTACACTGCCAACCAGTGTAGCTCCTTACGGGTCATGATCAAGTGCCAGTCCCTGTATATCACGATGAGGGGACAACACCACGTTGAAATCCATCCTATCAGCCAGATAGATGGCAGGTAGACTGCCAGAGAGTCAGCCTACCAGCCAGCTAGTCAGCAAGCTAGCTAGCCAGTCAGTCAAGTAGCTGGTAGACGTCCAGCCAGCCAGGAAGTATGTAGCCATCCAGTAAGCCTGGCAGATGGCAGGAAGCCAGCCAACCAGCCAGGTAGCAGGTACCCAACTAGCCAGCCATATTAGTCACTAAGAACTGGGATGCAAGAACTAAATCCAGTATAACAGCCTCCCTAGTCGGCTCAGTGAAGGCTTGGTAGAGAAAATTGTCTTCGACAAGACTGATAACTTCAGCAGAGTCACTTTCTACGCCTGACTTAGTTCGGCAGCTGATTTCTGGAAGATCAAAATCCCCAAGTATGATCGATTCTTCATCTTGTCTTGTTCGTTGTAAACTCTCGTACTTGACGGTGTCACTATTAGCTGGCTGGGTAGGGCGTCAATACACGACGTTTATGTAAAGTTTGGAAAATTGTGTGTGAATTTGAACGTTCACACGTGCTCAACAGCAGCAGACGTTGTAGTCTGAATTACGATGGGGTTTCATAAAGATTTCACATACAGTGCAGTTCCTCCTCTTCCTCAACTGTCTCGGTCCCTTACAAATAATTTGTAGTCTAGTAGATTATACTCGCTAATCATATCGTTTTTCGTTCAGTAATGTAAGCCAACGATATCAGGGTGTTCACTCTTTACCAAACAATAAAATTAAGCTATTTTGTTTGGGATGGATCTTATATTTACGTAAAGTTCATTTGATTCTCTCGAGTGATTTCTGTACCAGACTGGTGGTGGCATGATTTGGTGACCGGATATTTTCAGACCGAGGTGTAACGAGACTCCGTGACCAGCCCCTTGTCGTCGCTATCTGATGAGGTGATATGTAACATGACCTAACTTGACCTCAACTGCCCGTTTGATGGGGTCAAAACACCAATCTCTCGCGGGCCACAACAAAAAAATTTCCCCTGCAGTTGTAAGGCAATTTGATACTCGATTAGCACAGCAAGGAGTTCAGTCCCTTTAATGCTAAAATGAATGCAGAGTCTGCTGTACAATCCCCCTATCTCCTATGAAGTCGAGCCTTGAGTCTACGAAGCAAGTGTCAGCACCCATGCATAGGCGTGACAGGTTACCAGTCATCCAGCCAAGTGACAGGTAGCCAGCCAACTTGCCAAGTGGTAACCCGTCGGCCAGCCAGCCAGCCGCTGGACAGGTTCTACCATCATGTACTGGGTCTCACACCGCCTTCCGTCCTAGATATGTCGCTTGGAAGCATAACAGACATTTTGGGGTCGCTTTGATCATCGTAGTCCATCTTCAAATCAGATTTGGTCATAAGTTTGAAAAATGCAAATCAGATACTTATTACCGTCTATAGACTCGTTTTCCAGCATCTGAATAATCTAACGGCAAATGGTCTATATTTACCTTTGTATTTTCCCTAAATTATATCCCTTATAAAAGGATTTAACATCGAACTTACCCAAGCTTCATAAGTTATGAGAAGATTACAACTTTGACCTTGGGACTTACAAGTGATATTTAAGATATCCTTCAAAACCATCCACTCTCATCTTACTCTCAGTCCCCGTGCTACGCTGCAGGCAACACAGGTGTCCATCGAACACATCCTTCTACTAGCGTTTTTTTTCTTTCCTCTCTCTATTCTTGGGGTAATTCCTCATACCTCTCGGTGACAGATGAGGGAGAGAGAATTTGCATGAGGTGGTGCGGCTGAGTAACATGTTTCAGTTGAATGTGTTGAGGCTGAGAGAGTCAGCGAGATGGCGGTGGCGTACCCCAGGGCCGGACTCCTGCAACTGTACCACACCAGCTGGTAACGGGAGCCCAGCGGCCCGAGATACCGGTGTGTGACGGGCCCGTTCTACCTGCACCAGCCCGACCTGAAGAGGCTACTGTACCGTCATCGTACCGTCATCAGAGGCATGACCTAAAGTTAATCCACGGGACAGGCAAAGACAGGCAAGACAGATCAACCCTTGAGCAAGACGGTACGACCTTTTAGCAAGACAGTGCAACCCTTGAGCAAGACGGTACGACCTTTTAGCAAGACAGATCAACCCTTGAGCAAGACGATACGACCTTTTAGCAAGACAGTGCAACCCTTCAGCAAGATGGCACGACCCATGTGTATGATGGTGGAGGTACTGGATCAAATCACAGACCGATACATCAAACGTCGCCCATTCCATGCTATCGAAAAAGTCCTCAACGTTCTAATGGGTCTACTCACAGTGAAGGAAGGACCTATATTTATCCTACCGATCGTCCGATCGTGCATAACTCTCCTGGGATACCAACATGTGTCACTCATGTCACACGTGTCACATGACGTACATGTTGCTCACGTCTTCAACAATAAACGAATGACCATTAGGCTGTCTGGTGTTTGGTGTTGTATCGGATTTTGGTCATACCTGGTGACATTCCTCTTCACTGAACATTAAACTTGGTGAATCTAATCATGTCACTGATACTCAGCTTAAGTTAGAAGACGTGTGTACCATCCTTTAACTTCTGGTCACAACTTAAATAAAACTTAAATTGAAAGTTGACAAAAACTCGTGAATGACTTACTTCCCCTATTCACAGGCACGGAGATCTAATTTGTACTACGTCTCTGGGTCTCTTGGTTCATACACAGGCAGTATGAAGTTCAGTATGACAAGAAGCTAAATACTCAGTTGTACAGCAGCTATCAGCTGTCGCTGACACATGAGTACAGAAACCTCCTGTACTTAAACTTCCTATTATACTACTTTATCATACTACGGCTTCCCATCATACAGCTGTATCATACTACAGCTTCCTATCATACAGCTTCCCATAATACAGCTGTATCATACTATAGCTTCCTATAATACAGCTGTATCATACTACAGCTTCCCATCATACAGCTGTATCATACTACAGCTTCCCATCATACAGCTGTATCATACTACAGCCTCCTATCATACTGCTGTATCATACTACTGCCTTCCATCACAAAGCTTTTTGGTGACATCCCCGAGAGTTTGAAACTGACTCACATCGCACCACTCCGCGTGAGAGAAGGCAAAACAATCTCTAAAATTAGTGGCATCGCACAATATCACATTACGAGAGTCCAAAGAGGTGCAGTGACTGACTACGGAATCAAATAATGAACTTAATCCTGGACACCATGGTCTGAGGGCAGGAAAAAAAAAATCTTGTCTCTCTCTATCGCTTGGCCGCTATGATAAGGTTGTGGAGGCAGTGGACAATGAACAAAATGATGACACGATAAACGCAAACTTCAGAAAGGCAATTGATAAATGTGACCATGGTGTTACGACGCATTAAATGCTTTAGATAGGAATTACCGGTAGACTTGAGGGATAGAAAACCTCTTAACTAACAGATCACAACACGTTGTTGTAAATCAGGTTATAACCAGTGTCTCCACAAAGAAAAAAAAAAACTCGTTCCTCCAGAGAAATTTACGCCACTGTTTCTCATCCTTATATCAGACACTGGAGCAAATAACACAGTTATCATATCATCCTTTGCAGATGATATCAAAATAAAAGTGAAAATCCTGTCAGTAAAAGACACTGATTGATAAACTACAAAGATAAACAGTCATCAACTGAGCCACTGAGAACAACATACTCTTCAGTGGGGATAAGTTCCAGCTCCGGTGTGAGTAGAGCAACGTACTCAAGAGCAGTACAACATACCATTTGGACACGTACACTGCCATGTCACGATTGATCAAAGTGAAAGGCTTCGGATCATTTAAGTAAAAAAAACCTTACCTTCAGTGAATGAGACAATGCAGCAGTTGTCTCTTACAAGGAGATGTAAGGGTGGATCTTACGGACTTTCAAAACGAGAGGAAATATCACGTTGCCACTCTTATAAGCATTAATACCCTCACCAACTGACAACTAGTATCTAGCAACATCACCCGACAATGTGGGCGAAAATGCAGGATTAGAAAGTGTTCAGAATCTTTCACGGCCCATATCAACGCAGTAGAGGAAGTAAACTAATGGGATAGGGTCATATCCTTCCTCCGTCTTTGTTTCATAGTTAATCCAAGCATTTCCATGATCTTGTGTGCGATTCCTTTGCGTGTATAAACGGGAGGGAATCTTATCCTCGAATTGCTCCGTCTATTACCCCTGTCTTAACGTTATGTATGTACATATCCCAGCTTACGCCGGGAACCCAGTCATCGACTAGCCTTAAAGGGCAGGATGAACAGCTAGGTTGCCTGTGGGCCGGGTGTCCTGTCCGGGACTCGAAGCCGGGTCCGTTAGACTGATAACGTAACGTTTACGACTCTGCTACAGAGACTCGTGCGTGCGTGCGTGCGTGCGTGCGCGCGTGTGTGTGTGTCTGTGTGTGTGTGTGTGTGTGTGTACATAAGCCTCCAACTTTAACCCTTTTGGTCGTGCATTATTTACTCAATCCATCTGGCTTTGTCACAACTTAGATTACTCATGTCATCAGTCACCCGTACCCGTTCACTCCTCCTGCTGAGTCTTGGCCGAAGCTCGTGAGGTGACCGAGTTTACTGACCTCTCCATCACAGCTGAGGATGAGTGTGATCCAAGCACCAGCGAGCATATCCCTGTGTAAACACCCGGGGTCTTGGTTATGAATCATCAGTGTTTATGTAGATGGCGGTTGGATGGGTACACACCCCTCGTATCTCCTGCTGGGGACGTGGGAATACAAACTCTCCCCTTCTCCAGGAAGGAACTAATGAAGGAGCCAGGCGAGGATTTATCCTCGAAGGAAGAGTCATCTGTTCCTGACGCTACCTGGCTAAGGGGCATCCCTTGCTTGACGAAGTCCTTCACGCTGGCTGAAGCTCGTCTCCTCCGACAATATAGCGGCGTGGAAGGTACCTATATCTTCATGTGATTCTAACACATCGTCGGGTCTAGGGAACACCTGTTCCTCCATGTTCTTGTTATATAAAGATGTTCAGATATCCGTGAAACCTAAATGTACATACATGATCGACTTATGTCCATGTTAGTATTAGTTTCCGGCCAGACCTGAGGCGGGCAGGACTTCCTCAAGTACCATCCCGGTCCTGGGTGATTATATGTGTGTGTGTGTGTGTGTGTGTGTGTGTGTGTGTGTGTGTGTGTGTGTGTGTGTCTGTGCTGCTAGTTCTGGTCTTGTTCTTAACATAGGAGTGTTCACTGGTATAGTACCTGTTATAATACTTGGTGCTAGAGTTACCTGCTGCTAGTTCTGGTCTTGTTCTTAACATAGGAGTGTTCACTGGTACAATACTTGGTGCTAGATCTCCCTGTTCTCTCATCTTCATTGCCCTAAGGTAGGTCTCCGGGAGCATCATCAACTGACATGGACTTAGCAGCATTGTGTGTTACACACAGGTTAAGGTCTGCGTCTGGCCATTCTGTCATCATGTTCATGACGACCGATTCCAATACGAACAGAAATCTAATGTAAGAGTTTGTTTAGTCGTATGTCTCAGTAGACTTCGAACGCTATTGACAATAACATTACCCACTGATTTAAGAGAGGTAAGGGAGTTGATAACTGCTCTGGAATCAAGTATGATAAGGGTGTGTGATTTGATATGTTGATAAGGTACACCAATGTCTCCTGGATCCCGGATAAATTAGAAATGTGATTGGTATGAGAGCTGACGATAGTTCATAATAAGTTAGTGGGCTTCTTACGCCTTAGTTATAAGTGACCTGGGAGTCCAGATAGCACTGTTTGTGAGCCATAATCCTTCAGGAATGGATTCTTGATCTTGCCAGAGTTCTACTGAAGGAGAATAGTCTTCATCGAGCCCATGCACTGGACAGAGAAATACAATAGGGAAGAAAAGAAATGAATAATCCGAGTTTTTTTTTTTCTGTCAGAATACAACATATCTTTTATTGAGACATTTCTCACCCTGGTACAGTTTTATTCTCTTTGTGATATTTCTTCCACCAGACAAGTTATAACAAAATACAGACTTACCTTGAGACGCGCTACCATTCCAAATACTTTTCCCGGTTACTTACGATTTTCCCCTCTTCCATCCAGCACCACCATCTGAACTTTCCCCCTGTGGTCCACCTTGAGAGGTGGAGACTTTCATTTGTAACTTCTATTTTCCCTTCCTGTGTGGCCAAGACCCTCTATTGTCTCGAACCATATTTAGGATCCCACTCAAAAGAAGCGTCTTGAGGCTTCTTTTGTTTTTGTGATTTTTTGTGTGTGTGAGTCGGTGGGAGAGGGTGCCCGGGTTAGGACTTGGATGTTCCAGTGTTTCCTTATGGTCTCGAGATTCTTTATCCAGTAATTACCATTTCGATTGACGACGTCGATAATTTTTTGCGTTGTTCAAGTGATCTTTTGAAATCTGGAACTTAAAGAGATAAACTGAACGAAAGGTTGAGCTGCCGCTGTGATGACCTCTTGTGTAGGTGTTGTGTACAATGGTGTTCAATTCTCTTTATTTCCTCCATAATTTGCTGGATTGTCTTTAATCCATCCTGAATCTCTGACTCGTCGTGTTGGATACTGTTTGTGGATTCACTCATCGAGAGTTCTCGAGAAAAGAATAGCATTTAATACTGTCAAAGGCCATTGTGTATATGTAACTACGGACGGACAGACAAGGTTCTTTCGTTCTGACATCTCTGTCCACTGAGTCGCTGTTAAGGCAGTCACCCCCAGGTGAAAATGATCCCCTGACCCGTCCGTCATAAGGCCTACAATCCATTAAACCTCTTTATGGCCATCTGCACTCCGAAGGGTACTTACACTGCCTAGTCTTGCAGTCTTAAATTCTTTTGCTCATTTTTTTTCATCTTGGTTCGAAGCCTCCCCACCTCCCTCCCCAAATCTCCTTCTATTAAGGTTTTTCTAGAGTCTTCCATCCATACATCCCCTTCGTTATCGTACAACCTTGTCATCCTTCCCGTGTAGACCTGTATAATACACCCTACTTCCCTGTTCACAGTTGCGTGGGCGGGTTCCATAGCCATCACGTTGTCAGAGGCTCCATATATACCTGCACCCGCCCTACCTTCGAGGACCTATTGTGGTGGTGCTCATTATAGATCCCTCTTCCCTCCGTCAGGAGGTCTAGGTCCCTCTCCCCTCCGTCAGGAGGTCTTGGTCCCTCTCTTACTCGTCTCCCCGCCGCTAGTTGATGTTGGTCATCGTGGAGGTGGGCGTGAAGTTCAAAGTGACAAATACATCTTCTGAGCCGTCTTTCTTCGGAAGCATTTTTTTTTTTTGAAGTAGCTCTTTTCGTCGGCCAAGAGCTTGTTGACAGCTAATCTTTACTTGCGCGGCCTTGGAAGCGCCTTAACCTTCTGAGTCATTGGTCGAGTGGACTGCTGCACATGAAGAACTCTAGTCTGAAGTGGATCATTGGAAGTGGATCATTGGTAGAAATACTACTGGAATGCAAGTGTCACTAATAACGTAGACGTTTGCCATAAAGAAAACGTATAGTGGTTGCAGCCTCTTGTAGAACGACATTGTAGGTCTTACCTTACGTGCTCTTTACGAGGATTCTGAATTCTCATCTGCCTCCACGGCTCGGTTCTCAATAAGACCTCACCTTACTTCAAGGTAGGCAGGCTTGATCATGGTTTCGGATGTTTTCTACCCTTTATAGCTCGGGACCTTACATTATCTTAACATATTTATGCTTTATGATGGTGTTTGGTGGTCTTCTGTCCCATATAGCTCGGTCTGGGACCTAACCTTAACTAAAGTATACCTAATGATGGTTCGCTGGTCTTCTGCCTTCTGCCTCTTGGCCTAGGGCCTTACCATTCCTCACCTCTTACCTTACGTATACCTTACGATGTTTTCGCGTGTTTTCTACCCCCCCCCCCCCCTTCCTCCTTCCCCCAGCACGGTGTAGGATCTTACCTTAACTTACGATGTTTTCCCAGGTCTACCCTTACAGCTTAGTGTAGGACCGAGCTGCTGTGAAGAGAATACATATGCTAGGATTAGAACTTAGGCCTTCCCTGTTGTTTACAAGCGCTTAAGGTAATGCTCAGTAGGAAGCTAAGCAGCAATGACAGACCTTTCACTAGGAGGAGAGAGACGTGACTGGGTGAGACCATTGATATACGAGACCAATGAAATATGACGATTAGCAAGATGGCAAGCTGGATTCTGCGAACGTTCAGAACGAGAAAGGTAAGAGTAATGATGATAGTCTTCAAAACACTCGTACGCTCTAGACCACAACACTATTGTCTGCTAAGGTCATGTACGTTAAGTGAATTTGCTGAGTTATGAAAGGTTCAGAGAACATTGAGGCCGCGCGCTAGTGCGATCGAGAATAAAAACCACTGAAAACATAAAATCTCTCAGACTCGAACGCAAAGATGAGAGACATACCTTTTTGTATACATGGACGTGCTAGGAGGCCTGGTCCCTAGTTCACATTTAGAGAGTAATCCCCCACTGAAACGCCAAATATGAAAGACTTCCTAATGCCACCAATGAAGAGTAAGGGCACCATAAGTATTATCTGGGGAAGGAGTATCTGTTTCTCTTTGGTCCAAGATTGGCCAACGCTTCAGCTGCAAACATGAGAGACACCAAGAGGTGGTTGGCGGAGAAATTCAAGAGCATCCTCAGCCCAGCCAGAGTACGTTCGTAGGCCTGCGGGACCGAGCACTAGGGATATATACAGAGGAACCATTGATGCGGGAACCAACGGTAGAGGCACCATTAAGGTGGTGAGCACAGTTAGAGTGAACTGTCACAAGGACCACAAACAGAGGCTCCGTTGACTTACAAGACGCCATATGTGAGAATTATGGACCGAGGCACCAGAAGTAGAAGGACCACCAGCAGGGGGACCACAAACAGATGAAGCGAAGGGCTACAAGAAACAGACGGACCACCAGCTGTCGGACCATAAACCGATAAAGCGAAGGGCCACAAGAAACAAACAGACCACCAGCATTCGGACCACAAACAGATGAAGCGAAGGGCCACCAGAAACAGGCAGACCACCAGCATTCGGACCACAAACAGATGAAGCGAAGGGCCACCACAGAAGGACAGACCACCAGCAGTCGGACCACAAACAGATGAAGCGAATGGCCACCAGAAAAAGGACCACTCACCAACAGGGAGGTCATGAATGTGCCCCGATTTTCGGCCCACCCGACTCGAAGCTCCCTGGCTTGGGACCTCCCTTTCCCAAACAAACATTTCCTGTATATGTTTGTACTTTTTCCTCCGATTGTGACCGCAGGTACAAGTAGACCAGAACCGTGCGCTTCTGTCGTCAATTTGCATACCGTTTAGCTAGCGCAAACCCTGTTGTTTTTAGTGAGGAATGTGTAGCTTTGGAACTTAAACAGAGGTTGTACGTGGTCGTTTTTAAATAATGTTTGTTTGGGTTTTTGCTCTCGCCATTTCAGTCGCAGTTTCGACCTGTCAGGCTCGTTTGTTTATGAGCGGAACGAGTTATTGCTGGGATATTCGTTGAAATGTTCCATTATCCTGTTTCAAGTATGATAGGGGTATGATAGGGAGTATATACATTGTTATGAGCATGCTATGGACCACAGGGGTCGTAGGAACGGTGGCCTACGTGGTATAAACAGTACGGGTAGCAGGGACCTTGGTAGAAGTGTTATGAACGGTACAGACTGCGTGAATCCTGTTACACTCGTCATGAACGATATGTTTCCTGAACACTAGGGAGTCTATGAAGCGTGATTTCCGAGTCGATAACCTTGTGGATGGCACGGACGATGGTGTACGTGCCACGAAATTTGTGGATGGTTCCTTGTGAAGGCACGGACCATAGTTGCTTAGAGCCTTGTGATCCGCACGGACCATAGTGTACGTGGTACGAACTATGATGCACGTGTCGTATGCAGCTTGTAACAATTCCCTGAAAACCCACATCTACTGACTATCCAACCTTGTCACAGAGGCACGGAAGGCAAGCCCTCCGGTACCGTCATCGTCAGGATCAAGACTTCCATTTTCCTCAGATGTGTCTCTCTCTCACTGGTTCTGTCAGCGTGAGACCCACCAGTAGTCCGGGAGGGACGCGGTGGTGCTAACGGTGGGAAACACTGGAGGAGCCAAGATGGTGCCCTAGGGAACCGAGGTGTCGGCCTGGGAGAGTCTGGGTTGACTTCGTTGGAGGGACGTGGACGCCAGGAATAGCAGCGAGATGTGTACACCGCCAGCAACATACCGGCAGACCCAAAATGTTTGTTTAATGCTACGGTCAGCCTCACCACTCATAGCTGGGCCTCACATCCACCCTCATATTCCCTCCGATGTTCAACTAGGTGAAGGTCTTGGTATTCCCGGCAGCCACTCATAACTCCCGGGGTTCCTGCCCTTCCCCCTGTGGCAGCCCCCCCGCAAGATTACCCAG
>JAUTXX010511780.1:0-11898 GCA_032273605.1 Panulirus laevicauda | reverse complement strand
GTTGGAACCACTATTCCTTCAAACATACCCATTTTTGCTTTCCGAGATAATGTTCTTGCCTTCCACACATTTTTCAATGCTCCCAGAACTTTCGCCCCCTCCCCCACCCTGTGACTCACTTCTGCTTCCATGGTTCCATCCACTGCCATCCACTGGGCGTGTATTTATATAAGTGTGTATATGAGTAGATGGGTCTTTCTTCATTTGTTTCCTGGCACTACCTTGCTGACACAGGAAATGGCGATCAAGAATAATAAATAAATATAGAGAGATAGTTAGACAAATTCCACCTCCTCCAGGTGTAACCTTAAGAAAGCAGAGTTTACAACTCACATGACATTCAGGCCTTATTCCTGTACTTTTTAAAGCATTGTGCTGAAACATCCACAAACATTGTCTACCTATCTATATCTCTGATACCAGTTTCAATTGGAACTCCCTCAAAAGGTTGGCCATGGGCAACAGTCTCCATAACTAAAGAACTGCACTGCCACTTCTGAGCCTTTAGTGCCTTAACCTTCTACACATCTATCTATCTATATCTCTGACACCTCTTCCCACCTGGAACTCCCTCAAGGGGGTGGCCATGACAATAGTCTCCATAACTAGTAAACTCCAGTGCTGCTTCTTAGCTTTTAATGCCTCACCCTTAATGGGTACCACTGGGAGAGGGGAATTCAGCACAGTGTTTGCAGAGGCTCGTACTTAATGTTCCTCCAAAACACTTTTACCTTATGCTCCTGCCTAATGTCATCTACCTAGTGTTTGTATTTAATGCTCCCTCCTAGATTTTCCTAACTATTGCTTCTATCTATTGCTCCTACCAATTTGGTGAAAGGCAGGGCTAGTGCGTAGTGCTCACCACAGGAAAATCCAGAATTAAGAAGAATGAGATATGTGAGTTAGGTGTTGTCAAATGTCATGCATGACAAGATAAAAATTGTTTATGGACTGAATGCCAGCAGTCCATATGTTGGTGAGGCAGAAAGAAAAGATAGCTCTCTGGGTCAGAGGAGTACAACTTGACAACCACGTAAGTGCTGGCTCACTACGCAACCATCACTAACCCACCTGATACCCAAGTGGGTAGAACTGGTAATATACCTCCCTGGTAGTTGACTGCCTACCAACTGCTACCTTCTTGCACATATTAGAATAAAAGTAGTCAATGAAATTTGCCTCTTAAGTGATTTTTCTTTCACTGTTGTGTAAATATCTTCGAAAATGAAAGATTGAAAATATTTGATTAACTTGAAAAACCTGAATTTTGAGGGGTTGGAAAGGAGAACTTGATAAGACATTTAAGGGTTGAAACTGATTGACTGTACATGACTCTTATATATGTTTTTTTTTTTTTACATTTTCTGTCTTCCATATTTCATTGTTTTTGGGCCAAAGAATTCTTTATGCACATAGTGACATCCCAAATGTATTTGAGTTACCTCAAAAGGGCTGTAAAGTTCAGCATCTCCCCAGCACACTGTGCAGTCATAGTCTTGGGGTCCTAAGCTGCGACATGAGTAATGACATGAACGACAAGTCAAAGAACCGGCTAAGCCCTTCTCTTGTGGGTTCCATGCATAGTGACTTTCTGGACAGCTCTGCAAGCACTTGCCATCATGGAGATAGTCATCTTTCTGACATTCTGAAATCGTTAGTGATGAATTAGTTTGTGTTGTGCTCTTTAGATATACTTTAGTGAAAACTATTTTCATATTTTTGGTTTAGCTTTCATCATAAAATCTTACTACACAAGAACTTTAATTTCAGTTTAAATAAAAAAGTTAATTGTGTACAAATTCACCATTATACAAAGCAATGCTGCATATTCATTTTACTTCTAAACTTGATGAATAGTAGTCTGCAGGGATTAATTACTAAAAATACAATATTCTAGGGAAAGTTGTGTTTCATCTATCTAAAACAAAAAACATGCAGTACAAAAATAGATATTCTACTAACAGTATTCCCTCACGTAGCTCCAATAAACAAGACCAGTCAGAACATAACTAAATAAACAAAAGATGAAAGATTAAAGTTTGCATAAATGGATAACATGAAAAAAACAGTATTCACTGAAGAACTTAGATACCTCAATCTTTATTAATTCATGCATTTCTCATCTGTTTTAATATATCTACAGATAAACACAAAAAATACATTCTAGGGATGCATAACTTACAAATGGTTAGTTGTTAGAAAGTAGTGAAACACTAGATAATCCCCTGTAGTGACTACTCAGGACAGGCATGTAAGAAAAAATATTAACATGAAGTAAAAAAAGATAGAATATGCAAAACAGTGAAAGCAAGGGCAGCAGTGTGATGGCTGTTATTTCGGTGGGTCTTACCAGATTCAGCACTGATGGTAAAATACATACTACCTATGGAAGGAACATGATTCAATTAATGAAAAAGGGTTGTAACTCAAAAGTAAATCAAGATAACATCATAAGGACAAGTACAAGCTAAAGTTTTAAATACATACTGATGCATTTAGTAAATATTTTAGAGCTTGGGTATCAAAGCATCTACTAAACAGATACATTTTAGTTTTGGAATTTAGATAAATAAAAGGTTTACATCAGGGTTAATTCTTTAGTAGGGCACTCATGTTATTTTCCTGCAACAACTCACCTGTCCAGGGAGCAGGAGAGTGTTGCCAGCGAGGCCCCAACACCAACACTCAACACCGACAGTCAAACACCACCATCACACAGCTGCTTCAAGAATGCCCAACCCTGCCAACTCCTCTACTTCTGTACCATGGGTACTAACAATATGACTATATATTACCAGTACATGTAAAGGACCTGGCACGGGTGGCATAGTCACGTGTAGGTGGTAGAGAAATTGTGGGTAAAAGCAGGAAAAGAATAAGGGAAGAAGAGGATTCCCAAAATAAGTATGGAAATAGTTATTTTACACTGAAATAGGCAATGCAAGGATAGGAAAAAGTAAAAGACCCAAATTTTAAACCTAACAATACCTCAGGTCAGAATGAATAAACAATGCTATAAATTATTAGTTCATGATAATGCATTCACATGACAATCAATGATTGCCAACATAATGAAGGCAATGGAAATAGCCAATAAAGATCATAAGGAAAACAATGATCATTTGGAAGAAATAATGAAGAATACAGGAGAAATGAACTATATTAACTTTGAGAGTTAGATAAGAATATTTAATAAATACTGGAAATACTGGAGTCAAGAAAGAGCTTTGCATTGACTGTAAAGATATCAGTATCTATCAAAACTATACAACTGAAGACAAGACTAAGATGTACGTAAACGTTATCTAGGTATATATCTACTGTAAGGATTAATGCAAAATAATCTATCTAGGTTAGAAACTTGAAGTTGCCACTTATGTACAAAAATGTAATGGATAGGGGAAGAGTGATTTTGTCAATTTTGCCAAAGTTTTTCAACCATCTTGTTGCTAATGCTTTTACACTGTCTTTTTCCTCTCATTTTCTTGAATCATTACTAAGACCTTGTGTGTACAAATACATATGCTTTGATTTCTATTTGTGTCATATTCCCTTACCAGTAACTGTACTTATAACAACAATACTCTTCTTTTTTCATTCACATAAAGTCCTTTATAAGCCTGATCAATCAGTTCAATTTACTGCTTATCCTTGTGTTATCAAGTTAAATTAATACTCTGATGATAATTGACATATTCCAAGTTACATCTGTCTATTAGCTTAAGTAAGCAGATTCCCTCAGGGTTAGAACTTAAAAAGACTGTGTTAATTGCCCAAGCTGTGGAGTGCTTTCCTAAAGTTACAGCAAGAATGGCAAACAATACTGGGGCTAGAGTTAACAGGGTCAAATGCAAATAATGTATTGTGCACGAAATAATATTCTCTCAAGTTTCCTTGAAACTTGTGTGATTAGACAATGAAGTGCAATTAATGTTGCACTGTGAGTAGTATGGATTGTTTTGATAATTCCTGGTTTAAGCCTATCCAAATTCATTCAAGCATCAAAAGTAATCATCTCACTTCCTGCAGCAAGTAATGAGTTAAAAATATCATGTTCAAATCAGTATATCAATGTACAATTTTGAATTAACAAACACCAATTTGTATTGGGTATTTCAGCCCCTAAACACATTTCTTTTGATTTAAAAGCAACCTTTTCGGAACGTGTTGAAACTAAGCACAAACCCATACTTGTATCATACTTAGAAGAAACTATTAATTATGAGAAACTGTAGTACAGCCAAAGTTCATGAACTCAAATTTCAAAGGTTTGTACTGTTCAAGAATCCTTGCACTCTTAGACTTAAGGTATTCCACTCTTACTGTCTTACAAAAAATTTAAATATGAAACCTTGCCAAAGTATTTCAGCACAAAAACTCGATGAATGGCATGATATTGAAAATGCACGTTTATGAAATCAAGAAGCAACATTAAAAGACCTTGAAATTCTGTGCAGGCAAGAAAACAGGAATGCAGGAGTAAAGGGGTATCTATTTCTGGCTTCCTTTTGTATGAAAAGGCCAGACCATTTCACCACTCAAAGTACTTCATTTTAATTAATCTGCACAATGCTTGGTCCCAGGGTGTATGGATTTTTAGCTTTGACTGTGATTAAGTTCTCTTAAGAAAATTATAAATTGTAATAGCAAATGCTCATAATTATTGACAGCCAGAAGGGATTTCTATCCCTCAGGATGACTAATGACAAATCAATTAAAAACATCATGCTTTTGATTCTGAATCCAACCACTATTGTCATGGGAAAACAAAATGTTGTGTATGTGTGAACATTCATTGATGATTACCTTCACTGAGTAAATAACAGCTGTACATATCCATATGATGAAGTGTCAAGATAGTGTTTTTTAGATATTTCTATTGTAAGAAAGCATTTTCTACGAACATTTTAAGTCCATAGAATATAGAATTGCAGTTCAGAAGCTTGACATAACTCAAACTTTAACTGGCCAGAGGACTTATGGGTTAGAGCACCAATTCTTTTCATATTATGAGACCTATCTAGAAAATCTCCTCTAAGTCCCGAGCCTGTTTGTACACTCTCTTCTGTATATTCATCACACCAGATATTCAAGTGCTCCACGTTTGTATATGTTATCCCATATATCCAGATATTTTAGGAACAGATTTTTGCAAACTTGTGGATCTATTCATACACAATTTATCATTTCATTTATTGGAATAAGGCACTAAAATCTACTCTAGTGGTCTGTTGATTTCTGATTCTGTAACACATTTTGAATGTGAATTATGTTGAATTACATGTAACAAGTTGATTCACCCATACTTGACTATTCCTGTGACCACAGCAGCTGGCAATAGCATTCTCAACACTGTGGAATATCAAAACTTACTAAAGCAATGCATGTCTCAGCAACGGTTAAACCACTGTATGGTCAAGGATCACATGTATGCATTAGGCATGAATACTTTGGCCTCCAAGTCTGACTTAATATCACTGGCAGAAAACAATATTGGCTCCCTCACTAATAAGTAGTTGTGCATGTTCATTCTAATATGTAGCTCAGATATGTCAGTTGCAAATGATTGAAAAAATAAAGGTAGCTTTTTATAAAATTAGCATGTTATGTGTATTCATCCAAAAAAGCATTTCTGGGATTTCAATTTGTCACACTAGATGATTATACAACTGTAAAACAAAGGATTGCTGAATCTGATAGTTTACTATAGTGGCTCCTAAACACCACACCCAAAGCAATAAAACTGTTTTAGCAAAGTTATCTGTAATGCAATGAACAGGTATTGCTTTTTCAAAATAGTATTTGGAGTTTTGTAGATTCCAATGCCATGGCACACTTCGAGAAGGTCTATGGTACACAGTCTGGGAACACTGGTTTATTGGAAGTAATGTACCCACATAAACAAAACTGCACCTCTCCCCATGACAGAACAATTCAGAGTCTGAAGAGAGTTCAAAGCGTCTGGAAGGATGTTGGGAAGCACTTTTTCAGTAAATATGTAGAAATGTGGAATTAACTAAACAGATAGAAAGTGTATTCTGTAACACTGGGAAATTCAGAAACCTATATGATCAAATTACTTGGGCTAGATGGGTTAGTAAGAATGTAAAGCTTCCCTGCCATATGCACAAATAGGAAGTAAAGTATAATAGGTAAAAAAGGTAAGGTAAAAAAGGTAACAACTCCTAAGACATAAACAGGTTTACGTTTCTAATGTGCGGGGAGATAGAGACTGGACTGGGGTTAAGCCTCTATCTTCTTGTAACCAAGGGACATCATTAAATAATCCATAAGCACCTGATTTAATCAGATGGGAAAGAGGCAATTAAACAATAAAGAAGGCAAGAACTCAGTAAAAATGGCTTAAAGAATGCAAATTCATCCAAGGATGGAGTGGTCCAAAAGGAGAAAATGTGATTACAAACAGAAACTGTTAAATAAGGGAAGTTTCTGAATTGAGAACTACCATATAAGAAAATGATGGAAGGGGATGAACTCCCAAACAAATGTGAAGCTGCAACAATTTGGCAGGAGAAGGGTCTAGAGTAAGAATTACCAAAATCAAGGAATGGTCAGGGGAGAACCACTAGATGTGGAAATAACTGGGGGGAGGAATTGAATTACTTGACAATAAATGGGACATGCTTAGTACGAGAATGCTCAGAGTAGAATAGCTGGTTAATCAACAAGTCTTATATGGAAACCATTATGAAGGGAACAGCTTGAAGAGTTAACCAGTCAAGGGAATAGTCTGTGGGGAAACTTTCATATAAGGATATGCTCTAAATTTGGGACGGTTGGGTTAAGGAAGTCTGAAACCTGAAGATAAAGGTAAGGGAATGGTCCAAAAGGAAACCAGTAAGGAAAGAAACAGTTTGATATGTGAATCAGTAGGTGAGGAAACATTTTGGGCCCAGATATGATATCAGGAACTGTTAGGATAAGGAACAGCTTGAAGTGTTATCTGCTAGGCAAGGGAATGGTTGTTGGGAAACTGCTGGTTAAGAAAATGATCCTAGTTATGAACTGCTAGGCAAAAAAATTCTTGGGATCCATGAACTTAATGCTCTGAAGGTCCAAGCAATGTAACTACAAAAAACTGATCCCCTGAGGTAAATCTTCTTAAACCCTTAAATGCTGGCTGACTTGTAGAAAGTTGCTACATATATTGGTCAAAAAGGTATCAAATTTTCTGTTTCTTTATAATGAAATACTTGTATAAGTAAAGGATATGTACAAAAAGTGAGCTAACAAAACTTATAAGGTACAGTGGTGAAGTTATGCACAGAGCTTCCGATGAGGGGGGGTAGAGGGAATGAGGAGGAGGTGGAGGAAGAGAAGAAATGGAGAGCCTCTGATGCAGATACATTAATGATTTTTCTCTATTCATAAAAGAAATATATATATTCATTTATCTATTATATCATACATGATTGCTGTTTCCCGTGTCAGCAAGGTAGCGCCAGGAAACAGATGAAGAATGGCCCATCCACTCATATACATATACATAAATGCCCACATTATCCCTGGGGATAGGGGAGAAAGAATACTTCCCACGTATTCCCTGCGTGTCGTAGAAGGCAACTAAAAGGGACGGGAGCGGGGGGCTGGAAATCCTCCCCTCTCGTCTTTTTTTTTACTTTTCCAAAAGAGGGAACAGAGAAGGGGGCCAGGTGAGGATTTCCCTCAAAGGCCCAGTCCTACCCAGTGGGTAGTTTATTTAAAGTTATATAAAATGTTAAACATAAATCTGAGATCAAATACACCTCCATTATGTTTATGGCAATTTGGTGTGGAGGCCATTTCACACATCTATATTTTATCCAGAGCATCACAAGAATTTCCTACGTGGCAACTCTACCATGGAATGCTGTCCTGGACTGTCAATTGACTATATAATCACCTTTATATAACCCATACTTTTCTTCTGAAGCTATACAGAACTTACCGTGAGCAACAAGTGTATATACACATGAATGAAAAACAGCCTATAGTTTTCTGCAAACAGAGAGTGCCAAAGAAGCAAACAAGAGACATTACTGTCGTTAGTCATGTGTAAACGACCATCCGGTGCGTGCGCAACTACACCGGTACACCCCTGGCGGTAAATAAGGGACTCTTGGCGTATTTTTCACGTGTGGGGAAATCCCAGTTGGGCCAAGGTAGAAAATTTTGTACTACCATGAAAAAAACGTTCCTATTGTGCATGACATCTAGCCATCATTTCAAATCCTGACAGGAAAGCAATCTAGATACCACACCTAACCAAGCCTAGCTGTCCCCGCTAACCTAAACTGGGAAATGGGATTAGGGAGATTAAAATGAATAGATGTGAAGGAATCTTGCTTCGCTGGGTGTAAGGTGCGGTGTGTAGATGACCTTGGGTGGGCGTCTCCCTACCATCTTCGTGGCATACTAATTTCAAGGTACGCTTCTGTATTCTAATTACGGCACGGCGGAATATTCCCACCATTAATAAGTATCAGCTAACCCTTAACGACTTTGCAACGGCTGTTTTCAATATTCGAACTGAATTTTCAAGACCAAAGCAAAGTATGTGCTTAACCTAACCCTTACAGGTGGAGAGGACTAAACAGTTAACCTAGTGTTGCTCAGACCTAAATCTGCATTATTTGCCCGAAGCAATACAGCTGTTTTCAATCGTATGTATCAACTTTCTTCTTAAACGTTATTGAACTTTCATGCATACACCAAGCTGAGATTACCATAGTAACATTGTTCTTAACAGAAGTTTCTCAAGTAACTATAACAACTAAATGTATGACGTTTCCTTTGTGATGACTTTTCCAGTTGGTCCTTCATGGGTATGCAGTGTGTGTGTGTGTGTGTGTGTGTGTGTGCTGAGCCTTGCTAAAGTCCTGCGTGCATTTGGTAGCTGGTTATTATGTATGGTTGAGAGCAGACACACTGCTTAGAGACGTCTGGTTAAGCGTGTTGCATGCATTATCATGGTGTGGACACTGACACGTGTTTCCAAACAGAGCTTGAAACCTGCATGGCAAGCGAATGACTGTGTGGTAGAGTTATATCCAGATAACGTCAGCATGACTGGTCTGATATACAGTGTCAACATTCACAACCAGCCACATAAATTCTGTGGCACTTAATGTTCATTTTTTCTGGGATTTTAATGTTTTCCCAGATCATTATGAACAACTTTCAGGGCCGGATCTCTCTCTCTCTCTCTTTCAAACCCTGGAGCACGACCCTTGTGTCTCAAGACCCTATCCACAGGCAAACTAGCATCAGGGGGTGTTCTTGGGGTGTGTACTGAGTCCCTATCTGTTCCAACAATGTCGCAATGACAAGGTAAGACGACCCCGGGTGATGTGCGTCTGTGAATGACAAGTTGCAGTCATTACAGTTTGGTATACATAATATAAACATGTACATAATTCATGGCATGTTTAACACATCCGTACAGTTATCATGACGATGTTGAACAAGCTTCAAAATACACTGCAGGTACAAATTAGAGCTTACACATGCGAGGACAGACTCCGTGAATGCTTAAATGGAAGGGCTCAAGCATGGCTGAATTAAGCAGTTGTTTGGAGAAGGTTTTCCTTGAAGTGAAAGCCAATTCGTCAAGGTCTGGGGCAAGACAATAAATGCGACTGAGACGAATGATTACGAGCGTGATGAGGGCGTATGACAATGTAGCAAAACAGCGCGAAGCGTGTTAAAGACTTAACCCTCAAAGACGAAGACCCTCAAACACGAAGGTACGACCCTTAAACACGAAGGCACGACCCCTCGGTATGATGGACTGGCATCCTCCCTCAACCTTGAGGACAAGGTCAAAGGTCACAGTATGATACCCATGGCGTTGTCCTACCGTCGTGTTTCTTATATCAAGGAAGACCTCTGCATGGATGGGGGCATGATACCGTACCTACAGTACGGTACACCGCTATCGAGACCCAATACAGTGTGGTACCACAGGGATACATCTGGCGAACTGATAGTCATATGGCAACACAAGGTCGAAAGTGGGTCGACCTTTTCCACCGTAGTCATGATGGGTCCACTCTCGTCCACCTGACCACTGTAGTTCACGAGGTGGACGACAGGGGCGATGTAGCCTGTGTTTACGTTTGTTTCTCGATCAGTTATTAATCTCCCGCAATAATTATATTCCTTGATGCTGTATCACTCTCCCTTGTTATCGATTTATTTTGTAATCTCCTTTGCTGTTGATTTTCTTATCCCTTCCTATCAAATTTTCGTCATTCAATGACTATAATCCTTTCAATGTGTAGTGTCATGATACTATAAATCAATTTAATCATCGGCTTTATTACGAATATCTAACATTTCCTGACGAGCACAGTAGTGCCGGATAACTGGCTACTCTCACATTCTTACCGGATATCATCAGTGCCGGATAATCGATTGTTTACAGTACGGTTCAGGCTTATGGACATCGGCGCAGTGAAAGATGAATCGCCTATGGTCAGGTGGCTTGACACGTGATACAGGCTGACGTGAAAGTTCCCAGCAAACGACCCTAAATGACAGAGAAGGTCCGACCTTTGATTAAAGATCACAGGAAGCGCTACCATCAATGCCAAAGTTCAATATGTCCACAAAATGTTCGTTTTTTTATTCATTGTTTGTAGTTTGACGCTTGTTGCATTTTTTTCCCTCCGATCAATGATTTAGCTGCCATCCTAATTCAAGTCCATTTTTCCCCGACAAAGAATTTAATCTTACTAAACCTTACAAGTTCAGCATCTCAAGAAAAGGCTATGGTTCCTGTCCATTTCAAAACTCCCTTTTTTTTTCAATCCTAGCATATGATCTCAATGGCGTCCAACTTCCTCGAAGTCTAATTTTCCTGGCCAGGTACTTCCTTGGCCTCCACAGAAACCAAGGCTGCTAGACGCGATGCTCAAGAAAAAACTAGATTCCAACCCGTTGCAACAGCATAAATAAATAAATAATAATAATAATAACAATAATACGCACTGTAAAAAGTAGGGTTATAAAGAGGGGCGCGGGAAAGAGCAAGGGCAAATTTCTCTAAGATATCCTACGTTTCACAGAAGAGAAAACCTAAAGATAAAGAAAATGGAACACACTTACTCTCTCTTTACATTAGGGAATTAAATGTATCTATTTCTCTTGTATTTTACAAATTTCTTTGTACTTCACTAAAGCATACTTTCATCAAGAATACAAGTTCGATTCCATGGTACCACATGGTGATAATGGTACCCTAACCACGTTACCTAAAAGCGGACGACACTGTACCATGCGAAGCCGTACTGTGGCATGGCCCCATGAAACAACAACAGAGGAATAAAGGCTGGGTGCAACTGCACCGTATGTAGGCTCTACCAAAGCGCCTAGGTCGGACCTGCTCGACAGGTTTAGGGCAACGGTTCCCAGGCCGCTGCTGTGGTGACAGACGCTAATGGTACGTGCTGGTCGCGCCCTGAGCACGACGGTACGGCCCTACAGTACGACGGCGTCACGGGCCCTGGGTATAAAAGCCTGGCTCTTTTACGCCAGGTTCCTTAAATGGTCTAGTCCAAGGCCGGGCCACGTATATCTAAAGGTCGTGCCGTCGTGCTCAAGGGTCGTACTGTCGTGCCTAAATACATCTATTCGTGTTCAATTGGAACTACCTTACCAAACTTGGCTTATATACAAGCAGTGAAGATAATGATGACCAAACGTGACAGAGAAACGCAACATCTAAAAAATCTTTAAAAAAAATAATAATCATTAGTCTTTGGGACATCCCAGAGGTCGACATGAAGAATATATAAACATATATGGTAACCACCAGAAACCTGAAATGTACATACATGTGAAATATGGAACGAAAGAAAATGGGGAAGGCGTAAATACGCAAGGAATTCATTCAAA
>JAUTXX010511750.1:0-11900 GCA_032273605.1 Panulirus laevicauda | reverse complement strand
ATATTTGAAAGCATTCGAAACGCACGGAATTAAATGTACATGGTGGTCAATGTGCCTGTATGCATGTGTATATACATATATGTATTAGTATACATTCACTTAACACCTGCTTACACAAAAAAGTAGCAGGTCGAAATTCAACGCAAAAAACACCCATATATTTGTATGAACACACAATCAAATCTGTTTTTCATTTCTTTTGTTTCCATGTGTTTGACATCGATTTCCCGTATACAGAAGCAACAAGGACACATGTCAACTTTGATGTTATCTCCCCTTAATTCAAAAGCCAGTCGGAAAAAAAAATAAATAGATAACAAAATAATATCCGGGCGAGCATATATATATATATTGTATGTATTTTTTTTTCATTGTAATTTACTGACTGATGCGCTGTGTGTGTGTGTGTGTGTGTGTGTGTGTGATCAACATGTGTTATGTGATTGATCATTCATTATTTCTGTCATTTACATGGATATGTTTTGGTGTAACTACATACTACATAATGCCCCCAACACCAAGGATTAGAACCCAGAGCCTTAGCATGGTAGATGGAAACGCTAACCGCTCGGCTACGATCGCCTCTAATAGGGAAATGACTATTCGATCACTAGTAACCGAATACCCATTCGTCTCACCTCCATTAGCAACGGCATCGATCCATTCCCATCAGACTCACTTTACGAAAAGTTTGCATCTTACAGAGGCCCACTGTCGAACGCAGAGAAAGTATGAACACTAATATAGTGAATATGATACTGTTCTCAGTTACTGATATATTCCCAGTAAATGCAATGTAGATGATCAGAAAACACTGTAAAGATGTCTTCATTTAACAGCTGAATTAAAGGTGATAACGACAACTAAACGAAAAATTACCCCAAGACTTGTATTCAGCACGATAAATACTCCCTTTAATGACTTTTTGAAGGAAATATATTTTTTCTGAGAAAAATACGATAAATTGCAGGTAATAAATAGTTAAGGGTATTTTTCGGGTCAAAAAAACTATTAATTTCAAAATTGAAACTTATCATATTCAAACCTTTCTATACTTGAAATAATAATGGAAAATATATAATAATGATCTCAGTTACTGATATATTTTCAGTAAATGCATTGCAAATGATCTGATTATAATTTCAAAATGTCTTCATTTAAAAAGTGAATTTAAAGGTGATAACAACCAGCAATCGATATTTTGTTCCAAGATTTGTATTAAGCACAAGTAATGCTCCTTATAATGACGTTTTAAAGGAAATCTATTCTACTGAGAAAAAAAAGGAAAAATTGCAGGGTATTTTTCCGGTAAAAAAACTTTTCATTTCAAAATCGAATCTTGGCATATTCATACATTTCTATACTTGAAATAATCATAGAAAATGTATTATATAGCTCCCAGTTAACGATACATTCAAATGCAATGCAAATCAGAAAATACTGTAAAAAAGTCTTCATTTAACAGCTGTATTGAAGGTGATAACGACGATTAAACGATATTCTAACCCTAGATTTATATTCAGCGTGAAAAATACTCCATACATTGACACTTTAAAGACAATCCATTTTCTCAGAAAAATACGAAAAATTGCAGGAAATAGTTCAACGTATTTTTCAGTTCCAAAACATTTTATTTAGAAATTGAAACTTAGCATATTCAAATCTTTCTATACATGAAATAATCATGGAATGTATATCATAATGCTCTCAGTTAATGATACATTTCTAGTAAATGCAATGCAAATAATCAGAAAACACTGTTAAAATGTCTGTATTTAACAGCTGAATTAAAGGTGATAACGACAACTAAACGATATATTACCCCAAGATTTGTATTCAGCATGAAAAGTACTCTTTATAATGACGTTTTTAAGGAAATCTATTTTTCTGAGAAAAATACGAAAAACTGCAGGTATTTTTCGGGGTATTTTTCAGCTGAAAAAAACTATTTATTTCAAAATCGAAACATAATACATTCAAACATTTCTATACCTGAAATAATCATGGAAAATATATCCAAATGCCCTCAGTTACCGATATTTACCTAGTAAAGACGATGGAAATCATTTCATAATGCTTTAAAATTGTCTTAATTTAATTAAATATCATAAAGACGAACACACGATATTTCAAACACAGATTTGTATTCAGCTTAAAAAGTAATACTTATAATTCTGTTTTGAAGGAAATCTATTTTTCTGAGAAAACCAACAAAACTTGCAGGTATTTTTCAGCCCAAAAACGTTTTTCATTCATAACTGAAATATAACATTTTCAGACACTTCTATACTTGAAGTAATCATGGAAAATCTAACATAATGCTCGGATTTATCTATAGTTACTCAGTAAAGTGGATGCAAATGATAAGATGATACTTTAGAATTGCCTTCATTTCACAGTTTCATTAAAGATCATGAAGACGACATTTCGAAATTTTAACACCAGATTTGTATTCAGCATGAATAAATAATCCCTATAATAAGGCTTGGAAGAAAATCTATTTTTCTGAGAAAAAAAATAGTAAAAATTTCAGGGTATTTTTCTTAGCTCAAAAAGACTTTTTGCTTAAAAACTGAAACATAATATACTGAAACACTTATATACTTGAAATAATCATGGAAAATATATCATAATGCCGTCAGTGGCCAACAGATGCCCAGTAAACACAATGAAAATAATTTCATAATGCTTTAAAATTGTCTTCACCAAACAGCTTAATTAAACGTCATAATGACGACGAAACGATATTTTAACCCCAGATTTGTACTTATCCTTATTAGAAGGTTTGGAAGGAAATCTATCTTTTTTAGAAAAATACTAAAAATTGTAGTTTTGGAGAGAGGGGCGGGTATGTAGCAAGCTTTGGGGATGAGAGGGTCTGGGAAGTGAGTCAGTTGTTGTTCGCTGATGATACAGCTCTAGTGGCTGATTCCTGTGAGAAACTGCAGAAGTTGGTGCCTGAGTTTGGAAAAGTGTGCGAAAGGAGAAAAAGTGAATAAGAGCAAGGTTATTCATTCAGTAGGGTTGGGGGGCAGCTTAATTGGGATGTAAGTTTGAATGGAGAAAAATTGGAGAAAGTGAAGTGTTTCAGATATCTAGGAGTGGACTTTGCAGCGGATGGAACCATGGAAGCAGAAGTGAGTCACAGGGTGGGGGAGGAGGCGAAGGTTCTGAGAGTGATGAAGAATGTGTGGAAGGAGAGAACGTTATCTTGGAGAGCAAAAATAGGTATGTTTGAAGGAATAGTAGTTCCGACAATATTATATGGTTGCAAGGCATAGGCTATAGATAGGATTGTACAGAGGAGGGTGGAGGTCTTGGAAATGATATGTTTGAGGGCAATAAGTGGTGTTTTGATCGAGTAAGTAATGAAAGGGTAAGACGAGATGTGTGGAAATAAAAAGTGTGTGGTTGAGATAGCAGAAGGGGGTGTGGTGAAATAGTTTGGACATAAGGAAAGAATGAGTGAGGAAAGATTGACAAATAGGATATATGTGTCTGAGGTGGAGGGAACAAGGAGAAGTAAGAGACCAAAGTGGAGGTGGAAGGATGGAGTGAAAAAGACTTTCAGAGATCGGGGACTGAACATACAGGAGGGTGAAAGGCATGCAAGGAATAGAGTAAATTGGAACGATGAGGGTCGACGTGCTGTCAATGGATTAAACAAGGGCATGTGAAGCATATGGGGTAAACCATGGAAAGTTTTGTGGGGCCTGAATGTGGAAAGGGAGCTGTGGTTTTGGTGCATTACACATGACAGCTAGAGACTGAGTGTGAGCAAATGTGGCCTTTGTTGTCTTTTCCTAGCACTACCTCGCATGCAAGCGGGATGAGTGGGGTGCCATTTCATGTGTGGCGGGGTGGTGACGGGAATGGATGAAGGCAGCATGTACGAATATGTACATGTGTATACATGTATAAGTCTGTGTGTACACGTTGAAATGTATAGGTTTGTATATGTGCGTGTGGGCATTTATGTATATACATGTGTATGTGGGTGGGTTGGGCCATTCTTTTGTCTGTTTCCTTGCGCAACCTTGCTAACGCAGGAGACAGCAACAAAGTATAATGAAAAAAATAAAAATTGATAAATATATGATTCTTACTCATAGTGTATGAGGGAATATTATAATAGTCATAACAAAATGAGAGCAAAATAATATTTCTATCAATGCATATTATGTAGAAAACAAGATTCTTGATGATACAAACCTTTTGGTGACACTGTTCACTGTTGGTGGTGTAACAAATACACGGCATTATATGGCTAAATTTACTTTTTTATTATTCATTTCCCATTCTGAAAGAATAGGAATGCTTTCATACAACTTGAAGATTAAGGGGTCATATCGGAGTGGATAGAAAACTACAAGGTTAAATTGATTTAATGATTTCTGTCTGCTGAAGATACTGTTTGGAAATACCAAATACTGATTTCCAACCAGGTCAACAGCATTCAGTTTCAGCAATGAAGCCTCTGCCTGTGTTGTTGGTGATGCTGTCAAAGTTTTCTTTCTCTTAATCTTTGTTGCAGTTTTCACTACAAGTAATGAAGGTACACAAATCTATGGTCACTTTTTTTATCTGGCTATGCAAAAGTTTCCTTACAAGTGGCATCATCTTGGAAACAAAATTTAAAAAAAAAAATATTATCCTGGGCTGGCTGGCTGTGTTGTCAAAGGCACAATTTGTCCAGTGCCTACTTTTACTGTTATTTCCACAAAACAAATCACTGAAGTATTTTACAACAATGAACATCTCATTATAAATATATCACTAGGCCTGTGGCAGAAATTAAGACCTTCATTAGTTATTTATGATTTCTGTGCAGCAATCTCTTACATGCCCTTCCCACACATGTATTAATTTAAAAAACTAGAGAGCTTGTGCTAGGGAGCGGACGTGAGCAAATGAGGCTAGGGAGTGGACGTGAGAAAATAAGGCTATTTCTTGTCTGTTGCCAGTGCTACCTTACTGATGCAGGAAACCACTAACAAGTGTGCAACAAATGGTTACATGGAATTAAATACTTACTATACATTTTAAGACTGACTGTCATGCCTACATGTTATCCTTGTATATGAACCATGGTAATTTCTGTGTGTTTTAGAGCAAAGATAGATATCAAGTTGAGTAATTAACACTTTAACTGAATGTGTAAAGAGTAAAAGACCCTGAAATGAAAAACATGTAATATAAAAACAAAATTATTAGATGAAATACGGCCATTTGTACAATGGAAATGGGTATGCTAAGTGATGGTGCTACAATTACACCCAGATGCAGCAACAATGGGCTCTCCCCAAATGGATGGCTGTATAACATCAAAAACAAACAAATTACCTCCTAAACATGACACAGGGTGAAAAAAATGTCATAAATGTTTACAGAAAAATGTAACAGGACACACAAAATCAAGGAAGAAAACAAGAATAACATGAGATACAGCATAGTAAGTAAACCATAAATGGAGTCTACTCTTCACATCTACAGGAGCTTTGAATGGAGAAAAATACATTCTTTGTTCACCATTAATAACCAAAATTAACGATAAAACAATGAGGTCATTTGCATATAAAAAGGCATGAAAATGATATCACCATACAGAGCCACATTGTTTAGAGCTTTAGGCAATTCCTAGGATATATACATAAGAGCTTCAGATTTATGACAAGGATATTCAACAACTGGAGAGACAGAGGTGACCAGTAGGTGCAAAGTGATCCTGCATGTAGGTATTAATTGCAAGTTTAAACCACAGGATAATATTATGATAATGCCTTATTTTATTTTTCTATATGATCCCAAAGGAAGTGGAAATTTCACTTCCCTTGCTAAAAAGCCAATTAATTAATGGTGCATTTCACACCATTTCAGAACAAAACTTGAATAAGAATCAACAAAAGGAAAGAGCTTTGTGCTATCAGATATTAGCCAAGTAACTTTTTGGTTGAGAAGGTTATATGTTAATCACTGGGCTCAAGAAGCCACCATCCTCAACCATGGTACTCTATATATCTACCCATCTATATTTCTGATGCCCATTCCCTCTGGGAACTCCCATCAAGGGGGTAACCACAGCAAAAGAGTCTCCACTTATCCCTGTCCTTGCACACCTCCCTCACATACCACACATTCTTCGATGATTTCTCCTTCCAATACTCTTCCAATCTATTTCCCCATGTTACAGGTTGTCTTCTTCTCACACCAAACCCTTTAATTGTAAACTCTCCATCTTGCATTCTTTCTACATCCCCAAACCACCTCACAGTATTATATTCCACTCTACAATTCATTTCCTGCCATACCTAATCTCATACACACCCTCATTTCTTTTTCCATTCCATCTTATCAGAACATATGCTCCTCTCAAACAGGACATTTACACAGCCTGAATTCTTGACCTCTGTGACTCATTCCATGTCCATGTTTCGGCTGCATAGGTGAGGATCGAGAGGATTATGCTTTCTTTTAACCCTTTCTTCACTTCTGTACCTTTACCCTTCATTATTCTACTAGGGGATCAAATGACTCTTCTATCCTGTCCTGCTTTTTCCCTTATCTCTCCTTCCACATCACCAAACTTATATAAGACAGGGCCAAAAATACTTAAATTCTCTAAAGTCTTGCACTCTTTCTCCCCCTTTTCTATGACACAAATTTAGTACACTTTCTTTCACTCTATTGGGTTTGCAAGTTCTATACAATCTCTATTACTTGTACTCACATTTCCCTTCAATCACCTATGCTTACACACCTATAAACTTCTGCAACTCCTCTTCACTCTCAGAAAAGAACACAGTATCATCTGCAAACCAGCTTGTCGATAGCCACCATACCTCACTGCCACACTCCATCTCTGCATCCAATTTCCCTACTTTTGCTTTCACCTCTCTTATTATTCCCTCCACATATATGTTAAAAAGTCACAGTGACATCATAGAGCCCTGCCTCACACCCACATGTATATTAAAACTTTCTCTCCGGAGATCCACTCTTACACATGCATTTGCTTTTCTATAGAAAGCTTTCACACCATCCAAGAGTTGTTCCCCTACCCTAGGTATCCTTAACATGTCCCATAAAGCATTCCACTCGACAGTCATATGCTTTCTCCAGGTCCATAAAAGTTGCACACAACATCTTACCTTTTGCTAGATACTCTTCCACAGTCACTTCCACCACAAAAATCTGATCCACACATCCCTATCTTTCTAAAACCCCCTCACTCCTCACTTATTCTGCATTCAGTCACTTCCATCACTCTATCAGTCAACACTTGCATACACTTTTCCTGGTATACTTAACAGATTTCTTACCCTACAGTTGCTACCTACATCCTTAGCACCTTTTCCTTTGAATAAAGGAATAATAATAGCTTCTACTAAATCCTCAGGCACAACCTTCCGTTTCCATGCTAAACTGCTGATCAAATTCATCCACTCTATCGTATTCTCCTTTATTCTTCAGCATTTCAGATGTAATCCCATCTACTCAGGGAGCCTTTCCTACCCTCATCCTTATTACTGCCCTTTTACCTCCCCTCTTGCTACAGGCCCATGCATTTGTATCCGTTTCCTTCCATCCGCCGTACCCATTGTACTCATCTTTATTAATATAGCACTTGCAATATCTGGTTGAAGTAAAATCACAATAGAATCACTGATTACAGATCATGAGGGGCCCCTCTAAACTAATTCAAAAACAGAACAATTTCAAAACAAGAAACACTCCAAATGGTTTTCAACCATATTTCAATTATATGACTTGTCATTCTTAGAAGACAATTGTAGGAGAGAAGTGGATACTGTCTTCGTAGGGGATTAGTAGACTTCCTAGCCAAGAGTGCAGCAGTTTTGATGAGACAACTGACTGTCTAACATGTCCTTCAAGGTATAAAGATTGCTTTAATCTGCTTTTTTGTATTGTACACAAGTCATTAAGGACTTGTGCTTTTCATGTACTACAATTCAAAATTTAATGTAATTACACAAAGTAAATTGTTTGTTATCAATGTGGTTAGTTAAAAGATACAGGTGTTTGCACTTCTATAATGCAGTTTTTCATCCAATTATGATAATATTTAGTTTCATTAAAAGTTTTAGAGATTACTAAAGTGAACCCTGCTTAACAAAGTATCATGCTTACCAAGAATTTGTGCTGAGCAAATTATGTTTTCACATATAAGAATTATGAATTAACTAACTCTAAAGAATGTATACTGAAAATGAAAAAAAGAAAAAATTACAGAAAAATTATGCCTATACATGACTGATATCCATGCTTTTCATTAGAGTCTAAGGATAACTCACCAAATTCTGAGACTCTGGATTCGTCTCTATATGCCTGAGGTTCTTGGATAGAAGGTGACAAGGCTTCATGACCAGCTGTTGTGGTTGTGGTTGGAGGTATGGCAGTAGAGTCTGGTGAGAGAGACTGAGTCCTCAACTCTTCTGGTAGAGATGGAGGTTCACCTGCTGGCTCAGCAGGCACTGAGCCCTCCCTGGCAGCAAATACCTCCGTCACTAACTGTTCAGCAAATTTTTGTGCTTTGTGGCGGAATGTTTGAGTCATGTCCTCAAATTGATGACTGACCACTTCTGAAATTTGGAGAAATATTCATTACTAAAAAATCTAACTAAAGTAAAATTCTAAAATCACCTCATAATAAATATCAAAGAAAGTATAAACAAAGATATACTGCATAAATATATTAAAAGTACTTTATCCAAACTGGAACTTACTTTGAGCAGATTTCACATATTTTCTATCAATGCCTCCTTTGGTTTGTAGCTCTGGTTCAGTTTCGGTGTCAGTTGTGACTGTTCCTTGAGGGTGATCAGCTACATCATCCTCCAGATCAAAAGGCTTGAATTCTACCTTAGGGAACCTTGGGATAGAATATTCCTCTAAGGACTCCCTTCTCTCCCTTCTTGGCAAATCCGAGAGCTCCATAACTGGACGAGGGGGTCCCTCAAAGTGAGGTGGCTGGTCAAATTTGGAAGGGGGAGAAGGATCTCTTCCTAAAGACTCACTTTGCTGCTTCCCAAGTTCTCCAGTGGGAGGAGCAACTCGCCGATAAACATGTTCTTCACTCTCACTATCTGGAGGAACCCATTTGGGAGCAATTGGTGTTTCATAATCACTTTCATAATCACTACCTCTGAATTCTCCTTTCAAAAACTTCTTTGGCTGAGGTGGAGGAGGACCTCGTTGTCGTTTTGGTCTACTAGGATCTGGTTCATACGGGAATGGTTCCAAATGTGGAAAGGGCTTACTCTGGCTAGGTTCTGTATCTGTTCTGTCATGATCAGATTCAGAAACAAAGTCATAAATATCAGTAATATCAATGTCAATCTGAAAACCTTTTTTAGCTTCTGTCTTTTTCTTAATCATTCTGATATGAGCATCTTCTTTCTCTTCTGAAGGCAGTACCTTCACCTGAACATAACCAATCTCAGGTTCAGGCCCAGGTTCCGGTAAAGGTGGAGTCGGTATTTTGGGCATTTGTGGTGCTGGTTCCTTAGGTTTCAGTACAGGTGCTTTAGGAATTACCTTTGCAACCTTAGCCAAAGGCTGTTCTTTAACTTTTGGTATGATAATCTCAGGAGAAGTTTCTTTTACAATCAAAACAGGTTTGTCTACAGGATCAATTGTGGGACGCAAAGGTCCTCCTGACTGAGGAGGAACCTCAAATTTTGTAGGTGGTGTGGGAGTACGTTCCTTACTCTTGGAAGGGTGCCTGTCTGTAATTTTGGGTGGTCTAACTGGGGTATATTCTGGATCCTCTACATCACTGTCAGCTGGCTTCCATTTGGGTCGAACTTTACCCTCATAGTCACTGTCATAGTCACTTTCCCGGAACTCTCCCTTAACAAACTTTTTAGGTTTTGGAGGTGGTGGGCCTCTGTCCCGTTTAGGTCTGCCTTTATCCGGTTCAAATGGGAATGGTTCAAGGTCTGGGAATTTTTCAGTTTCCACAACTTTCTGTTCTGATTCTACTGATGGTGGGGACCATGCTGGTGCTTGTTCATACTCTGTGATAACTGTCTTTTTAGTTTCCATTTTCTCTTTCTTCATCTTCAGCTCTTCTTCCATTTTCAGATTTGTAATAGTCCTTTCAGTTCTTTCAGTTATCTTTTTGTAGGGCTTCTCCTCATAAGTTTCAACCTCTCTCACAGGGGGTGCTATTACTCTTGATCTGAGATCAACTTTATCCACAACATACTGAGTATCCTGCACAATAATACCTTCCTCTGGGGTAGGACCTGGTGAGGGAAGAGGAGGAGAGTACGGCCTTTCGTCTGCTTTTACCAATTTTTTAGGTGCTTTCACTGTTATTTTCTTTGGTGGTTCCCTTTTCTTTGGAGATTCTTTAGGAATAATAACTTCAAGACTTCGTTCTCTCTGGGGGATTGGTTCAGGAGGCTCAATATTTGGTCGCCATGGTTCCCGAGTTTCTGGTGGAGTATCAAAAACAGTAGGGGGAGTCGGAGTTCGTTCTCTACTCTTTGAGTGTGTTCTGTCAACTGGAAGGGTTGGCTTCACTTTCTTGTAACTTGGATCTTCTGCATCACTTTCAACAGGCTGCCATTTTGGTTTGATGCGACCTTCAAAATCACTTTCATAATCACTCTCACTAAATTCACCTTTGTGGAACTTTTTAGGCTTGGTTGGTGGAGTACCTTTATCTTTCTTTGGTTTTGCTGGCTCAGGAGAAAAAGGGAAAGGCTCTAAAGGTGGAAGAGGTTTCTGTTTATGCTCTTCCTTTTGTAGTTGTCTTGATTCATGGGTTTTTGCTTGTTTTCTGTCAGTTGTTGTTGTAGCAGTTCTGGCATCAGTGAACTTTATAACACGTGTAGTCTGTTGCATGGATACAAATCGCTGGTGATGTTTACTAGAGTCTGCTATTTTTGTAATTTTTGTTGACTCAACTCCAACAGCATTAGAAAATGGTGATGGCTGAGATTGTGGCGGCGCATAATCTTCAACAGGTGGTGATCCAGGCTTTAAGACTGGTGAGGGGGATCGTTTTGGAGGAGGCTCTTTTTTCTGTGGCTGTGACTGGAAAATCTTTGGCTCCTTTGGAACTATAGTTGGTGGTTTTGGGGTACTTATAATCTCAACTTTCTCTGGAATTATGATTTCTGGTGAAATTTCTCTCTCAGGTTCAGTTTCAGATTCAGGAAATTCAATCTTTGGCCTAGGAGGTCCTTCAAACTGAGGAGGTTCATCAAAGGCAGTAGGAGGAGTTGGTGTTCTCACATGAGGCTGAGATACTTTACAGGAACCAACTGGTGCCTTAATTTGTCCATAAGAGTGAACCTCAGAATCACTGTCAGCAGGTTTCCATTTAGGTTGTATCTGACTCTCATAATCACTCTCATAATCACTCTCAATGAATTCACCCTTTACAAACTTCACTGGCTGAGGTGGTGGTGCTCCCCTTGGCTTTTTGGGTTTCTCTGGTTCAGCTTTAAATGGGAATGGTTTAAGATCAAGTTCTTCTTTCTCCCTTTCATGTTTAGTTACAGCCTGCTTTACCAGTCCTGTTGATTTAAGAGGCTCAATTTCTGGAACTCTTGCTTGTGAGGTGACTTTTGGCTCTCTGGAAAGTTTTTCATGCTCAGGTTTTTTACATGGTTTAACTGTAGCTCCTGAAGCTGGATGAAGAGTCTTAATCACTTTTTCTTCTGTTTTAGATTTTCCAGTTGTCTTTGTTTGCACAGTTGTTCTTTTTATGGCTCTCTCATCCTCACTCACTCTGAGTACGGTCTTTGACTTTTCACCTGTTATGTCTTGAACAGCTTGTTTAGTAGTTTCTTCTGGTAGTTTAACAAGTTTTGTAGCCTGCTGTGGTTTCTGAACTGTTGGTTCTTCAACAGCTTTCCTGCCTATTT
>JAUTXX010511739.1:0-11900 GCA_032273605.1 Panulirus laevicauda | reverse complement strand
TCCACCAGGTATAGATAAGCATTAAGGATGTCAATGAGGTTACAGTGTAAGGGGACAGTCGCCTCTCGCGTGGGTGTATCATTGGGAACACGGTTCATCAAGGAGTAACACCAGAACCCATTAGGTAAAGGGGTACTTGGGCAGATGCAAGCAGAGGTAAGTAATATACATTTACACAAACATTCATCAATGTGTATATGTTTCACACCGTTTGTTGATAACTGTTCGGGCATAACTGAGAGGGTGCTTTGCACTCATGGGAACGTCTTTATTTACTAGTTTTGAATGTTAATCGCGTTTATTTCCACGCGGGCTATCTTTTCTTCCGTGTGCCCACACATTGGGTGAAGAAATACCTCCGTACAGTACATCGCTCCGTAACACATGTCTTGCCTGGGTTTTTAATTGAGCTCTCGTGATCTGGATTCACTTTCGTCAGATGGGAATTGTTCTGATAAGGTCGTTAGGGCCTCCAGCGGTTTTATCGTGTAGGTATCATGGTTGTACCCCTCTCGTCGCATGAAGGGAAGCTGTGTAAGTGGGTCTCAGAATGTCGTTGGCATGTGGTGACCTCCGGCGACTTGTGCTCGGGTGTGGGAGGGTTTGTGGCACTGTGGAAGTCGATGCTCTTGGGGAGACAGGTGTCAGGGTTTTACGACTGAGTGTTTGTGTGTGTATGCGTGTGTGTGACAGCGAGAGCTGGAGAATGGGAGGTGTGTTGGAGGGAGGGAGGGAAAGTCCCGCGTTGGTTTGTTCCGCGCTTCGCTCCTCCACACAAGGCAAGGCCTAACGGCGGCGGCGGCCGGCTTCTGGGGCCTGGTAACCATCCTCCACCCTCTATCCCCCCCGGGCCCGTATGAAGGCTGCCTGTAGGCCTCTTGTGTAGCCAGCTGAACTTTGTTCACCGGTTTTCCCCTGTGTTTTTCCACGTTGTTGACAGCGGGACGTGAAAGTACAGGATGTATGTGTTAACGCATTTACGCTTATACTTACCACACAACTTTTCTGTGGTCTGTGGTTACAACCCCTTTAACATGACGCCAGTGTTCAAGGGTTTCAACTGGGGCAGATGCTCTGAGTAATCGATCCTAAACAGCATTGACTCGCTAGTCTTTGTTAAGATTATCCAGTACGCTTTACGTGCAAGTTTGATTGGTGTCACACCGCTTATGGTTTCAATATAGCAACGTATAAGTGACATGACATAGGCCTACGAGTGTATCTAGCAAGCTATAGCTGATTGATTTTTTATTAGGGCCTCCTCTCTGTTGTTAGTAGGGGGAGGGTGACCCTCTGCTCGTGGAAATGAACTTTCGAGTATTAATAGATACATCTGCTGGCACGACGAAGGTGACTTTGATATTAAAGGCCATCCCTGGAGGAGGAACTTACCGTCTGGATGTGTTTGTATGTGTGGTGGGAGGAGTGTCGGGCATTAGCCTCAGGTACGACGTCATTAACAATTTTCCGGTGGGATGCGCCCTCACCCACCCATCCGCCGCCCATAACGGAGCAGGGTTGCTCAAGGGGCCTGGTGTGGGTGGCGAGACTCGCTCGCCCTTCTTAGAACCTAGCGAGCGTCTCGTGTACTGCACACGGCCGTCTTACTGTGCTCCAAGACATGAGCCTTTTAGCAGGCCTCTTGAGAATAATTACGTGCTTGTTATGGAGGTAGTTCTCAATCTGCTGCACTGAAAGGGTGTGTCTGTGAAACATCATTATATCAATAAAAGAGAAATCTTATGAAAAAATAACGTTAATTGCATTTGATAACTATGCCGTCAGCGAGAGCAAAAGAACAGTGTCTCCTCTTGAAGGATGATGGTAGGATGGATTTTAGCCGTTGCTCAAGACGAGAAAGGTACAGCCTATCGAAGCAATTACGTACACCCTCCGGAGCGAAACATTCCAGTGTGCTAAAATGCCCCACCCAGTGAAGTTAGAAAGCTCATCGACAGATCTTTACATATTGCGCCTGTGGCGTGCGGTCTCAACCAGCAAAGCTGACCAGACCATCGTGTTGGACGCAGGGACGAGTCTTGAAAAAAAAAAAAGGCTGCTAAGGTACACACACCACTAGCTTTCAAATGGCCCGCATACCCGACCTCTTGAACACGACAGTACAGCCCTTGAACGCCACGATACGATCTTCGGCTACGATGGCTTGGTCCATGATTTGATTGATTTTTGCCACAAGGGTCGACTAGTGTATTTGCACTCCTTCCCATCCCGTGGGCAGTGGCGCTAAAAGAGGATACAGTGTCCATGAAAGCTTTGCCCGGTGACTGAATTTCGATGATTGAGTTACAGGTGTCATAGTAAGAGGAGGAGGATATAACAAGGTCCAGGCAGCATTGAAGGATTTATTTAGTTTATATGCAGTTACATACGTAGGACACCAGTGGCGGGATTACGTACCAAGTTACATAACTGATGAACCATTTACAATAAGTAAAGTTGGGATCTTATCCAAGTAACTTGAGGTAGAACATTCTTGTTAATGCTCACACTTAGACATATCATAAAATTTTGGTTAGGAATCATCTCTGAACTGACTTATTGCACAGGTCGAAGTGCATGATGCTGCAGGTTGTGGGTGTAGTCTTGCTGGCAGAGTGGAGTACATTTGGTGTCTTCAGTAGTCAGTAGGAGAGGGAGACTCCCATGAATATCTGGGTTCCAGATTCTGTCTAACTTTAGACATGATCCTGAAGGGTGTGTGCACCCACTGATGAGAGTAATGTGTTTAGTTTTGGTTGTCGTACTTGAAAAAAAAAACTTTCAAAATGATATCCGGACTGACAAACATTCTTTGAGAATAATATACGATATGTTGAGGTCGTGTAGTACAACAGATATTCAGATTTATCAAAGGCGTTATTAATACCAATATAAGCAGCTGTTTTTAATAGTAAAATCAGTCGTAAGGATAAGGCAAAGTATTTTTCATTTAACAGCTTCGTTAACATTTGGACTGATTCTCCCGATAAAAGTAGTTGAAAGCAACACCTGTGATATATTTAAGAATAGACATGACATAGTTATGTATCCATTAATGACATTTGCACCACCGTAAGCATAAAGCTGGTGGTTAGCTTTCCTTACGTTGTTTTTCTTTTCTTATCAGATACGAAGCGATAAGTTTTCGATCTTGTCCATCACGAAGCAAAAGTACCCATTATGGTATGGTGAAGTTTGCTATGCCTCACTATTCCGTTGTCGTGCCTAAGAGGGTTAACTTAGAATAACAAAGAGTCTGTGGTACGTTTAGAAGACATAACTTCCACATGTGCGCTGGCTACTTCATTCACCGCTAGTGTTCAGCGTCAGCGATGCTGATGCTTTTGTTGAGAGGGAGTGTCGGTATGTGACCCACGGTGGAAGGGTCAGTTGGCCGGACTCTCGTGTTTTGCGTCGCTGTCGCAGGAGTGCTTGACCCCTCGTACGCGGCAGTACAACCCTTAGTTATGGTGGCCTGGCCCTTGACCTGACTCTTTTAAAGGTTAGGTCAAAGGCCGAGCTCATCGTTCCCACTTAAGGGTCGAATGGTCATGTTCAAGACAATAATAAAGAGGTTATACCCATCAACACCGTGTTTTTCGTCCACACCGTCCACTCTCCGCTGCTTGGATCCGATGAGACAAGCAAACGAAAACGCTCTTTATTTTTTTAGTGGTTCTTATGTCGATGACAGGTGAATGGGGAGGAAAAGATAACACTTGGCGGAAGCCGTCATCATAGCTTTGTGGTCCGGTCACAACAGCATGGGAGTTGAGACTAACCCCTGAAGCTGCCTATCCACACTACTGCCTGGCTCCTGGTGCATGGCACGATACAAAATAGAAAGTGGTTCTTGCTTGTGGAGACATGGGGCCCATCGGTATGTGTTATCAAAGGCTCCGATATCTTGAGAAGACCTTATCGAGGCCCTGGCTTGGGCTTCGAATACAAATGGTGAGAAATGAAGTACGCGACGAGGAAAAAAAATAACGAAGAATAGCAAAAGAAAAATCAGCTTCTACATCCCTAGGTGAATGTTATTAAGACCATTGGTTTTGACGGGGAGGGTGGGTTTAAGATCGTTCCGCCCATCACTTCAAGACCCCTAAGTCAGGAGGGTTGTACTTCCAAGGACGGCTTGTGTATAAAGCACGTACATATTTTATGTACAATACCCAGAGATTACATATGGTTTAGTTTGATTTTTAATGATTATGTGTGGAGAGAAAATTGGACCTTTTTTTTGTCTATGCTGCGGCCTTTAGGAATGTGGAAGATGTAAACCTTTGATTTCTTCCTGTGTGATGATTACATGTGTATTGAGGCTCACTCTGTAGAAGTAGGTGAAATGATTGGTGTTGGAGGGTAGTGACCTGCGGAAGAGGTCGTAGAGGAAGCCCCGGCGGGAGCGTGTAGGGAGGGAGGGACCTTACGCAAGCCGGTCCTTACGTAAACCAGCTCCAGGGGCTGCCCTAGAGACGCTCTCGCTTCTCCCGCCATCTCCACTGCTATGAACACCTTTATACCCAGTCTGGTTGTGTCTTTACCTTACCAAGACTTAATAACCCCAGGTTGTAGTATGTCTTTATCTTATCCGTGTGTAATACCCGGGCTGGTGTATATCTGTACCTTACCAAGTTATAAAATGCTAGGCTTGGTGTATGTCTTTATCATACCGTGATGTAATACCTAGGCTGGTGTATGTCTGTACCTTAGCCAGATATGATAGCCGAACTGGTGCATGTCTTTAACTTAACCAGGTATATAATATCCAAGCTGGTGTATGTCTATACCGTACCCTGATATGATATACCTAGGCTGTTGTATGCCGCCCCCATCCTCCACGTAACGAAGATAAGAGGCAGGATATTACACTAACTCCAGGCCATGACGCCCACTGCTTACGCTTTTGAACCAAGCAACACACCCCTCCTTTCCCCCTCATGTGGATCTTTGCAATTAACTTCAGGCAGAGTATTAGCTGTTGGACCTCTTCTTCGTGTTCTCTAATAACGCTATAAACGAAATGTCAGCCATCAATATTTCCTTATTTTTATTTCACAGTTGGAAAATAATGTTATAAACATCTTTCTTACTTTTGATATGAAATTAGTATGTACAGTGAATTACAAGTTGCGACGAATTGTGGATTTTTCTTAGGCCTAGGTGGGTGGTACTTGCATTTATCTAACGTTGCATGAGCACGGGGAAATAGTTAACATATGGTGTGTGTGAGTCATGCCGGCTGTAAACCCCCGTCCTTTTTATATCTTCCGATAGCAACATTGTTGACTGATAACCCTCAGGGGCTTTCACTGATTCGGTACGCCGTGGATGGGATGGCAGATAAATGTCAATTATTTCTCAGTTGTGGTAGGTCACGTTAAGGGGTAAAGTTACTCAGCTTTCTCCTTAAAACCGAAAGCCTGGGTGCTTCACGCTAAATTTTTCTCACCGCACCATGAGAGGTGTAAAGTTTTGTGACGATGTTGTTGTTATGTCCACGAAGCCATCTCGTCCAGTTTACTTAAGTGGAAGATATTGTACATGATTCGAAAATACGCCAGTATTTGTTTCCGTGTCTTTGTTTCTAGATTTATTCTTAAGGTGGGAGGAAATTCATTGCTATCATCTTGACACCAGGGGATATTGTATCCTTTTATCTGTTATTCTTCTTGAGGACGGTGTAACATCGTTAAATATTACCAGTTTGTGTGATTACTAATTGTGTATTACGGGGCAAGAGTTATACATTCGTGTTACTCCCATCTCTTAACCTTGTATATACGTACCATGTATGTACTCTTTTCCACACACACACACACCAGTTTAAGCTAGGTGCCCATTTCTAGACCACTCTCATGGGTTGGGTGTTTGCCGACTGCCACGCCGAGGATTCGAACCTCCGCGGGTTCGACCCCGTCTGACCCATTGACTTCGAATTAGGAACGCTAACCACTAGACCACGGAGGCCCGTGGCATTGAAGTTTTAGCTTAGGGGTCAGTAGCCCTTAAACCCTTAAGCTTGCCGGAACGACCTATGGGAATGATGTTCAATCATACCACAGGTTCCTACTGTTGAGCTCCAGGGGTTGATTCATTTCTGAGACAGGGTAGGTAAAGTAGGCTCAAGCGTTTTGTGAATGTCTTTACATAACCCCTTTTTCCTTCCTACGATGACAAGATCTGAGGATCGATAGCAGTCGTCTTTATAACTCGCATGGAATTTATAGGCATGATAATGTTTGGAACAGGTCTAGGGAATAGAGAGATGACGGGTATTCACGCAGATTTGAGAAAAGTTGTTGCACCTGATAAGTTTTTTATTTCCTTCGTGGGTTGAGTGAATCTCGTTGAATATAATTTGCACCATTGGGGATTGTCGTTCTACATAGGGACGGTTACTAGCGCCCCTGTAGAGACAGTTTATATTGGAAGCAGCATTTTTTTTTTTTTTTCTAGTAACGTATTTGCAGTTACTAAAAAAGAACTCAAAAGTACTCATGATTTCCGGGTAGTTTGATATTAAGTCCCTGTTAAGAGCGTTACTGAAACACTTCTGATGCTAGAACTGACATACACGTATTGGGGTTTAATTGTTCAGTATTAGAGTAATAGATTAGCCCCAGTGCAATCAAATTTCCAAAAGACTTTGAACAGCCATTAGAAAGCATCACTATTATCAAGCATAAAAATGCATTGCATGACTACTGTCATAGACATTGTCTACTGCACTGTTTTTTTTGAATGGCAGTTTTGTTAGTATCATTAATGTTTGTTGTTATTACACCACATAAGAACTCACAGATGGGTTATTTGCTTTCCCTGAAAATAGAGATGGTTAGGGGTTCCAACATGAAGATAAAGTTCGTCTTTGATTCATGGAACTACAGAAAACTAAGTTATTAAAGAGGAAATTTTATGGAAGTTAGGCAAAGAGGTGGACTCGGAACATTTTTACTGGTAATTGGAATCATTATTGGTTCTCTGGATCCACATCTTTTTTTGTGTGGGGTTGGACATTTGAATGGAAGATGAAGTGTACAGGTATATGATGTTGGTTGTACTTAAATGTTTTCTTGATCTGTTGGATATAAATTTATGGTTCCTCTTATACACCTGGCAGACTGTGTGTGTGTATGTGTGTGTGTGTCAGTTTAAGAAATGAATAAGCTATGTTAAGCTAGGAAGTGTTCTTTGCATATATTGATGGATGATGGAGTTTTCCCAGGGCTTGAGGCTCTATGGGAACCAAGTTGTGCTCCATAGCTGTTGTTGCAATTATTTTTATATGTGTCAGTTAACCTGATTATATTGAAGATTTAGTAGATTTATTATTAATTAGTATTTTTTCTTGCAGAGCCTCTGAACCTGAGTACAAAGATGGATCAGCTGAAAGAGGGTGAAGAAGAGAGGGTCCCGGGTTGGCCTGAGGAGCCTCTAACGGATCCCCTGGCTGACCCACTGGCACTTGACGATGTAGAACGTGAGAAGCTTGAAGCCAACCAGGACGAGGACCACGGGAAGGGGGACCATGAAACAGAAATGGAGGACCAATTACAAACTCAACCAGAAGAAGAAGAGATAATGGAAAAGGAAATGATAACAGTTGATGATGTGAGGTTTAGTGAACATTCTGGTGAATCAGAGAAAGAGGAAGATGAAGAGATAGTTAAGAATGAAGCTAGTGACATAGGTCAGAGTGAGGAACTTACTGAAAATGAGTGTGTTGACATGGCTGAAAATGAGTGTGTTGACATGGCTGAAAATGATATTGGTGCTGGTGATACTAGTGAGAGAACTCCCCCTAGTGATTCTCAGAATGAAGTAGGGAAAGATTGTGTAGTTGAAAATGAAAGTAATGATGTGGATAATAGGCTGGGGAGTGATGCTGGTAGTAACTGTGAAAACAGTGAAAGTGATAGTCCAGTGAGAACTGAAGAAAATGATACACACAATAGTGTTAGAAATAATGGTAGTGTTAGTGAAGATAGTAACAATGTAAAAAGTGAGGTTAGCAACATTGATAAAAGAGAGGGTGGTACTAATGATGACAGCTTAGATGATGTGGATTCAGACAAAGAAAAGCAAATGGGAGGGAGTGACGGTGGGGATGAAGATGATGATAACAAAAGTAAAAGATTAAAGGCAAAGAGACGACATGTAAGTGGGGCCACAGACATTATTGCACCGGCTCCCAAAATCAAAAGGAAGTGTCGAAAGAATTTATCTGAAGAAGAAAAGGATACAGACAAAGAGAGAGAAAGTGAAAAAAGAAAAAAGAGAGATGATTCTAAATCTTCAGCTGAGGAAGATGATGAATCTGAATCTGATGAGGATTCAAGATGGCGTAAATTAAGGAGACGAAGTGGTGCTGTGTCTGGATTAAGTGCCAAACCAAAAGTGAAAAATTTGCGCCGTAATATTCGAGACATTATCAGTGATGATAAACTTGAAGATGACACATTAAACGCACAAAAGGAAGAACAGTTACGTCTCAAGAGATTACAAGAGAAGAGAGTTGCCCTTAGAGAATATTTAGAACAGCAACAGGTAAGATTGATGAAATTTTAATTGCAAAATCATTTTATATGTTAACTCAGAAGATTTTCTGTCCATGTCTGTAATATGTAGACACTTTTTTTCCCCTTGATCATCAGTGCTATTTTATTGTGAAGTTTTGTCTCATGACAAAAAGTGCTTGATTATTGGATGGAGAAGTTTAATTGTCTTCAAAGTGTATTACCATCTCAAGTGCCCTGTACTTTGATTGCAACCTGATTGAAAGAAAAACAAACAAGTTTGGAGGCTCAACCTTCCAGTCATAACACTTGTGATAATGGAGATGTTTTCAGTAACTTAAGTTTTAGTAGTAAAGGGATTAAGTGGGAAGATGTGATCAGTGAGATGTCTGCAACACAATTTGAAACCCTGCTGATTACCAAAACAGAGGAGAAATGTGTAAGTCATATGACCACTTTGGTACTCTAAACATGCAACACTAAGAAGAAAGCACAAAAGGTTTAGGTTAAAATGAGAAAGTCTTGCACTTTACTGTAAGCAAAAAGGAATTGCATATCTTCTAAAGAAGCTACAGACTTAGTACATACACTATGAAAAAGGAAAAAGAAGAAAAAGCCATAAATGAAATCAGAAATAATCCATTGGCCCACTTAAAACAGAAGGTAATTTTGCAGACAACTGCCAAAAGATGGATAAGATTCTAAAAAGGCAATATGGATTGGTATTCAGCAAGCTAAAAGCTACATTAGAGATAAATATCCCAACAGGCTTTTTCCTATACAGTAATCTCCCAAGTGTGCTTGTCTATGTATATCTCTGATGTGCGTTCCCTCAGGGAACTCCTATCAAGGGGATGGCAATGGCCGAAGAGTCTCCATCTATCCCTTTCCTTACATGCCTTCTTTGCAGGCAGTATTCCATGCATTTTCCCCCTATTTCTTGCCTTCATTACTCATCCATTCTATTTATCCATGTATGCAGGTGGTCTTTCTTTCACACCAACCCTTTTAATCATGCTCTTATACACTTTCCTTGTAAACTACCCATCATACATTTATTCCATATGCCCAAACCACCTCAAAGTATTACATTTCACACTCTCTGCCCGGATTCTTGACCCTCTTAACTCATCCTATGTCCATATTTTGGCGGCATAGGTCAGGGTCAGGTGGACTGTGCTGTCCTGTAATCCTTTCTTCACTTTCATACTTTCATAACCTTCATTATTTTGTTAAGGGACCCAGTGACTCTTCTATTAGGTACTTCTCTCTCCCATATCCCTCCTTCCATATTGCTAAGCTTACCCAAGATAGCTCCCAAATACTTAAATTGTCTCCTCTTTTAGTCTTTCACCTCCCATACCCATAACAGAGTTTAGTACACTCTCCCCTCTTAACTCTGTAGGGTTTTGTAAAATCTCCACTTCCACTCTGTCTTTTCAAACAGTAATCACTTTACTTTTATTTACAGTTTCCTTCAATTACCAATGCTTACACACATCATATAACACTTACAACCGTCTGCAACTCTGTCGCTCTTAGCATACTACACAGTATCACATGCAAACAGGCTTGTCACTAGCCACCATACCTCACCACTACACTCTATCTTGACAGTCCTTTTCCCTAGTTTTATTCCCAACACAAGTTTTCAAAGGTTTATTAAGAACATGCCCATGCACTCAGCCCCAGGCTCAAACTCATGGAACTCACTCTTCATAAAGAAATGTAAGACACCTCTAGCACCTGCACTAAATATCCTCTTTAGAAAAGGTCTAGATTCTGCCATCTGAGAGCCTGAAACTGATCCAAATCTCCCCACTGCACAAAGGTGGAAGCAAAGTAGTCCCAAAAACTGTTGCCTGATAACATTAACATTGCACATCTCTAGAATCTTCAAGAGATTCTCAAGAGGCAAACTGACTGACTTTATGGAAGTGAGCAAGCTACATAACCCAGGACATCATGGTTTTATGAAGATCTAACCCCTTTTAGTTACTTAACCATCATGTCAGGATTATTAAAGCCCTGGAAAACAGGAAATGCTGATGTGACTTACTCAGACTTTGCAAAGCATTTGAATATGTAACCATGGTGTTATGTGAAAGATGTGAATAACTGGAAAAATTGGTTATTACAAAGTTGTAAACCATGTAATCTCCAATGCCTCCCTAGTAAAAGCTCAGTCCACTAAGGAAATGTACTGGCACCCCTCCTGTTCCTCATTCTTATATCTTACATTGATACAAACATGAGCCACAGTTTTATATCACCCTTTGCAGATGATATAAGAATAAGCATTAGAATCACATCAATAGATAAAGCTACTGGTAGCTGAGAACATACTTTCCATTGGAGTTAAATTTCAGCTTCTCTCGTATGGGGAAAATGTAGAAGTGAAAAAACGAACAATACCAGACAGACACAGATCCGATCATAAGCTAGATGAATAGCATGAAAGACCTGGGAATGTAATAGTGTTTAATGACCTAACAAGTCAACAGTATCCTCATGCAGAAGGATGGTAGGCTGGATCATGTGGACCTTTAAGACAAAGGAAGGAAAACATTGATTATGGTATTCAAGACACTAATTCTTTCATGAACTAAATATTGTTGTGTTCCAACATTACCCTACAAAGTGGGCAAAATTGCAGCTTTAGAAAGTGTTCTGAGACCTTTCACAGCCAAGATTAATGTGGCAAAGGAGCTAAGTTATGGGTAATGGCTGGTATATGTGAGGCTATCTGGAGTGTAGATGGAAGAGGTATATAATAATCTATACCTCAATGATTGTAGAAGGTATGGGTCCCAGAAATAACATTCTACTGGCACTTAGTCAAATGCTGCCACTGAAATCCAGAGGTGCCATTTGCTTAAATAGAGAACTCATTAGATGTCCAGGGCCATCTACCATCAGAAACAGTATGGAGTGCACAGTAGAGAAGCTTTAAGAGTGCATTGGACAATTACTTACAAAGTGTACCAGACCAGCCAAGGTGTGGGGGCTGTTTGAGCCTGAGGGCTGCAACTTCCAACAGCTTGGTTGACCAACAACCCAACCAGCAGCCTGGGGGTGAAGACCCCCAGAAGACTTCATGAGGTGTCCAAGAGGTATGGTATTTATGAGGACTGTAGGTATAGCAAACACAACAAAGCAACAGTTGCCTCATATAGAAGGATGACAGCTGGATCCTGTGCATTATAACATCACCATACAAAGAGCAAAATTATAGATTTAGAAAGTGTTCAGAGAGATTTCACAGTCCATATCATTGTGGTAAAGGAACTAGATTACTGAGAACAACTGAAAACATAGAGGCTGTTACTCTCAGGAGCATGGAGGGGAGAAGTATATCATCATCTGTACCTGGAAAAT